>JARHVA010004294.1:0-67500 GCA_037957365.1 Torreya grandis
ATGAGGATTCCTCTTTAAGGTCAATCCAATAGAGTTTATTAAAGCATCTTAGTGATTTTTTTAGACATATTTTAGGCATTAAATCTCCACTTCCCACTCACATTCCAACCTCCATTATTAGCAAAACTATACTCCACAATATAAAATATAAAACTTACCTATTTATATGCCTTGGGACATCTTGAAAGCATGTTAAAAAACATCCATGAAAAGCCTTTGGACCTCTGTTTGGACTTTTTAGGGACTGTGAGCCTAAAAACTTAGAATTTACCCTTGAAGGGTGTTTATCACTTTGCCAAACATTAAAAACCTAAATTTTACATGTTATGACCCATTATAACCTATTATTTATTTATGGTGAGTATCAATAATTTTCAAACCTCTCAAAATTCCTCTTTAACCCCTTGCTACATTGTCTATAGGTGGGTACTTGACATGCCACATTGAGCTATAAGTGCACACCATGAAACTAAGATTGCATATGAACTTTGTATGTTATTATTCAACACCATAATACATATATTATCATTTAAATAAGTTATAATACTTATAAACCATTTTAAAACCTCAACATGACATCAGTAATGGCCCATGTAGGTGACCATTGGTTGGGTGAGGATAGTGGGTGTGAAATAGAGCAACAAGGATGGATAAAACGTTATATGGATATTCAAACTCATTTTTAACTTATTTAAGTGTATGAAATTCACTAATAACATATTTAAATAAGATAAATAACATCCTTGTCAATGTTAAAACCTCTTGACATCATCTAGAATGGAGCAAATAGGGTGTTTGATGATGGTTTGGTATGGCATATGAGCTTACAAACCATGATAACTGCCTTGGATATTTAATATTAAAATTGAACAGGGATAAATAAAACTCTGAAAAATTTCAATGAACTTAACATAACCTTTTGAATCCATGTAGAAGCACATGGTTCCTTAAAATTATGAAAACTACCCTTTGCACCCAAAAGAGACCAATATACAAAATTTAGGTTATTTTCTCATAAAAATACCTAAAACCATGAAAAAAATAATGGGATATGTAAGAAGACATATCTAGGATCCTCTAGAGTAAATACAAGTAACATGTTTGTATATAATCACTCAAACCAAAGCAAAACTTGAAGGGTGCATAAAATGACAAGAAAATTTGCAAAGTTCACTTCAAATGGATGGTGCATGAAGCATAATTGACAATTTATAAAAAATATTATATTTATTTTAATATCCCTAAGTTTAGAATAATCTCCCAAAATCATTTTATCTAAAACTACTTGTGATATCTGCATCGAGTAAAAACATATAAATCACTTCAGTTTGCCAAGAAGAGCAAGAAGGGGGCTAAACGGTTTTGGGCCAAAAATTACACCTCTAGACAAATTAAATAAATTAGATTAAGAGTCACATTTACATGTTTTTTGAGTGGCATACTTCCTACGAAGGCCGTACAAGTGCCAAACTCACTCTTTTCTTCATGAAAACTATCTTTTTCTAAGTAACTTGATAATTTTTAGTTAGTGATAGTTACTATAGAATTCATAGTAAACATGGAGAATGATAAAACTCTTTGACACTTGTACATTTTCCAATAAACCTATACAAATAATTAAATACACCTAATTGACCCCCTAAAATAACTCAAAATGATAAATGGACTAATGAAATAAGTGACTAAGGTTAATATAACATTGAATGGCATCAAATGACCTATGAAACATCTTATGACAATATATTATACCACCTTATAGGCCTAAAAATCATGTTTTTTACTAGGGGTGCCCCAATTTGACCTAAAAGTCAAATTTTGTCAATAGTTATTTGGACCCTGTTCATGGGACCCAAATTTTTATATGCATTTATTCTATCCTAAGAAAATTGAAATTAATGGAAAGATATTTTTCATTTTTGTTTTGTTTCACATTGCCTTGGCCACCACCTCCACCAACTCTTTTTCATTATTAGGGAATAATGTAGAAGTATCTCTACAAGTAGGTTGATCTAGGAACATACTGTATGCATTAGAGAGGGTGCAATTTATAAATACCATCTCACATGTCATGGCTAGCCTAGTGGACTACCTTTCGCACCATATAGGTGGATGACTATTAAAATCATAAAAGTGTCTAGTATATCTATCACTACCACAAGTTTTTCCCTGGGCCTGTATGTGTTGATTACTAACAATTGACATTAACAAAGATAAGAAAAACATCAAAATTTTCATAGACAAATATTTAGTGTGTTTGTACAAGTAGAAACACCTTCGAAGTAAAAAAATCATGTTAAGGTTAAATTATAAGTATCTAATAAGTATCAAGTCATTAAAAATCCTTAGGTGTAATATATTTTTTTAATGTTATTCCAATACTGTAATTGATTCCTTGTATTTTAGGATACTTATACCAAAAAAAGGTCTTAGTAAAGTTCACGTAGTTACATTTCATTTTATAAAAAGAGAGGGTGGACTTCTTTTCTCTCACTTTGGTTAGGACACAAAATTTAACTATATCCTTAATTCACTACACTTCAATATGTAATTGTAACCATCAAAATGAAATAACCCACACGAATACACATTTTTTGGTCTTTAATGTGTTGTTAGGATATATTTTTGATACTTCAAAAGAGATACAATTATGACATACACTTTATCTAAATAATGAATGTTAGAGAGGAATTTTGTCATATATTGATGACAAAATATCCTAGAAATTTGTACATGATGAAAAGTATTAGAGGACACAATCGTATCCCAATTTCATAATAAAAAAATAAAGAGTCACAATGTACAATCATTTTTTCCAATTAGAATCAACAATACACTCATTTTTTCCCTCTGATAGAAACATCATATTTTTTTTTAATATTAGTATACATCACTTTAAATTTATATTGTATACAAGGATTATTAGAACCAATGTGCGATTTTTATATAGTGACATCAATACATGCACATGTTGGGTTCAAGATCCAAGGTCTTTTGTTGAATGTTTTAGTTAACATTTGATTTAATGCTAGTTTATTTTGTTAAATAAAATTTGGTTACTCAAGAAAGTTTGTTTATCCCCATAAACACTAGTGAAAGCTATATAAACTTTCACCTCTCTTTGTAATTAATCATCTTGAATGAATACATTTTAATATTTTGTGTACAAATATTTATTCAAGATGTAATCTGTCTATCATTCCTACTGTTAATTAGGCCAATAGTGGTATCAAATCCACAACAAAAAATATTAATTTAAAAGAGGAGAGAAGACACCATTTCTTGAGTAAATTCCATTTTTGATTTCCTAAGAGAGAGGAAGATGAATGGGTGAGATTTAGTTTGTTTATGATAGATCACCTAATTTCTACTTTCTGTGCTCAAATAAGTTGAAATCTCCAAAGAGACAGTGTAAATATTTGTTACGGATATGGTTATTGATGACATGAAATAATTGAAGCCTCTAAAAAAATAAAGTTCACTGATTACTTCGCTCATGCAGATATGTACAATGAATTATTATTTTCCATCGATGTAGTTGCACACCAGAATATAGATATAAAGGTGGTAGTAGAATATTAAAGAGTATAGATTTGTACAGTGATATTTTTTAATCTATACTTCAAAAATCTATACAGTTGCTTTATACATTGTAAGAGTGAATAGTGGATGGTAATATTTTTGGTAGGGTCAAATAAAATATATTTGTCTATCTTTTTTATATGTAGAAATATTCTTAATGTGAAATGGCACTTTCATAAACTTGTATGACATATTAAATGCATAATATATAATTGTATGACATCTTCATGTTAGAGCTTTCCTTATATAATAGCATAGTGACTTATAAAAAATTGAAAATGTTTATTTTCATTTGTTTCTTTTTACCCTAGGTCCCACAAGGAATAAATTTATTTTATATATTTTCACATTCAAGTGAAAAGAGGGTAAATTACTTTCACATGCAAAGAGAAAATATTATTGTACATCTATTTTTTTTTCACAAAATTGAGACTATATGTAATAGTTTCCCTTTACACTCCAAAATAACTTGAAGAAGAGTTGGTTGAAATTATTTTATGAGTTACTTTTACTAAGAGAGGTTAAGAATTCAAAACCTCCAAATCTATCTATCTTTTTGGTTGTATTTGACATATAAATATGATATTATGATATTTTTTTTGACCAGTCAATCTTTTATGCAAAGGTGGTTGTGTGACTAGTCAAACTATACGGTTTTGGACATTATGGACACAATAGAGTGGTTTATTTTATGTTTTTAAACTTATATATGTTATTTTTGTGATAAAATTATTCAATAATGTATAAAGGTGGATTATTCATGGAAAATGACACCTTCAAAATGATAATTTTCATGACATCTCATGCTTTTACTATTGGTGAATACACTATCCTTTATACGTCCCTCAAGATCATTGTGATTTACTAGGTTTAAATGTCACATTAGAGGTTGGAGTATCTATTAGAGGTTGGAGGACTATTACTCTTCTCTAGTTAGCTATTTTCTCAAAGTATGGGTTCATTATTGAATAACAATTTGGTAGAAGTAACATGTAGTTTTTCATTTCCATTTTAGTTTTATTCATTTTTTGATATTTGATGACATGGAGTCGATAGAGTTAGTTGTTTTTGTTTCTCTCAATGCATGTATTCTCACCTCTCCCTTGATAGGGTAAAATATTTTGAATTGGTTGGCCTTCAATTAGTCATCAATGACAACACAAGTTGATAGGGGTTGATAGCACATTTAGTGTTGAGAAAATGTTGTCAGCATTTGTTGGACATTAGGGAGATATGCCATACATAGTATAGGGTCTGTAGACACCTAAATCTAGCCACCAATAACCTCTAACTAGGCTTTTGACCAATTTTCAACCATTTTTGGTTATTTATAATTGTCATTGGTTAGCATAACCATCACCAGTTAGTAAAATCATCGCCAGTCTGCATAGCTATCACTAGTTAGTAAAACCATAATTGGTCTAAATAAACATCGATGATTAGTATAGCCATCATCAGTTAGTGTAACTATCACCAGTTAGTATAACCATCAATGGTCACTATGTTTTTTTAACACAAACTTGAGAGCTCATTTTTCTGAGTTGGTTGTTTCATCTTCAAAAGTGTTTCTAAGCTAAACATTTTGCTAACATTTTTTTTGTAGGTTTTACTTGAAAAATCATCAAATCATGCTTAAAAATATCCTTTTAAACTTCTTTTAAGGTGTTTTATAATGAATCAAACTTTTTATTTTGGTGTTTAAAGGAAAATAATTGAAGGTGCTATTGATTAAATCTTGTAGTTAGCTTTCAAAATTACAAATTAAGAACAAGGGGTCAAAATAACACCACCTAATTTTTCAAATTTGTGCTTAAAATTGAATTCACTTGTATATATTTTTTGTTTTCAATAGTTATTTAGTTATTTTTTGATTGAAAAAGATAAGGATATCATGTGTATGCTCTTCCATTTGTCCCCTTTAGGGAACCCTTACAATAAAAAAGGCCATCCTTATTGAAAAAATCTTAGTTGAAGGCTTAGAAAGAATGTCATGTAAAGTACTCCCCAAAAACTCATCAAAGTTTGGGTGACCTTGAAAATGAACCTAAAGTCTTTTTATTAGTCTTTTATTTCATGCAAACCTGGCTTGCAAGGGGGACACCATTACCTCCTATGAGTTATTTAGGGAAGATTTGACCTGGGGTTTCATCTTCTGACATTGACATCATTTGGCTCCATATTGGAGTTACACATGAGACGTAGTGGCACTTTGGACATTGCACTACATTAAGCGAACATCAGGATGTAGTGGTTGTAAAAAGGACTAGACCTTTTTGAAACAAGCCAAGTGATACATACCCAAAATCCATGATTTTATTTTGCATTATTTGATGTGAAAGTCATTGTGAAATTGATTCCCCTAGAAACATTTGAAATCTTGCCAGTTTAGTCAACCCTAAATTACCATACCCTTGTCAGGATTTGGGCGATTATACTTAGTGTCTTTTGGTCATTTTTACTTGGTATGTTTTGAGACTAAAACTTGTTTGTTTGTTCATAATCCATGTCAAAATAATGCATTTGAGTTAAGGAGGGTAGTGTTATGTTGTCCAAATCATGTCAAAACATTTTGATCCTTTTGATTCTTTAAAACCTAACATAGATCACATCATTCAACCATGCTTTCACTGTTAGGCTACTTAATTTATTTCAAGACTAGTTTACCTTGTATCAAAAACCATTATTTCAAACTAGGTTATGTATACCATTTAGACATTTATCTTGTGATGTCATGTTGTCCAATCTTATTTATCTTGTTTGGTCAAATCCTAGTTTTCAACATTGAGTTTTCAATTAGCCTTGTCAAATTTGGAATCAAACATTGATTTATTTCTATTTAAGCCTTAATTTTTGGGGATGATATATAGAGCTTTCCATTTTGGGTTGCATAACTTTAGTTAATCAATTACCCAAAAGTGAGAACTATTGATGGTTTATTTATTCAGTACCTATCCTTATCATTGTTTGTGCCTTTATTTGGGAAAATATAGTCTTTCTTCAAAGATCATTTTGTCTTATTCCTTATGCCAACTGATCATGTTTATGTTTGATTCCATGTGATGGGTCTATGTAAAAGTTATTAGATTAAATCAAATCACATCATATCTTTGTTTCAAGTCTAGCTTTTGATGTCATTTGGCCAAAATTCCTAGCATATGCCTGTTTGTTTGAGCCTAACTTTTGACTCGACATTTGGATAAAAGACCTAGTAACTCAACTTTTCCCTTTCCTAGTTTAAACCTTGTTTGGAACACTTTGACCTAGACCTTTGACATGCCAATTTTTATTTAGATGATTGACCTTTTATGTGTGTGACATTTGACATTAGACATTTGATGTTAGACTATTTTATGTCAAGTCTTATCATAAACCATTTTTGAGATACAACTCTATTTTCAGACCATGTTGAAGATATAGCTAACTTTCGACCAAGTTAGACCAAGTTTGAACCATTTGTCCTTTGGACATAGTTTTTATGGAGTTTGTAGAACTTTAAGCCTTTCTATTTTTGGAGCTTTCATTAGTCATGCAGATATGTCTAGCTACACCTATGGTGGAGTCATGTATAATCAAAATTATGATAGAATGGCCACACAAAATGACTTTTATGGCTTTAGTCAAGACCCCAATGATGATAATATGATTTGTGAAACATATTTCTATCCACATAATAATAATAATTCATGGGAACAAAGTAACTCATGATCCAACTTGAGACCTTTATTGGTATGAAGAGGCTTATGAGGAGGAATTTGAAGACCCAACTATAGATAATGTTGTTTGGGATATGGATCCATATCCTCTTTACAGTAATCAATACATGGAACACAGTAAAAAACCATCTTATGAGCTAACTCATGATTGGGATGATATGGTTTATGAGGAAGACTTGGATGCTTGGGTTATACAAATAATTAGGCTCCACCACATCATACCATTTATATTCCAAGACCATAATGTTGCACCATTTCCATACCAAGACCTCATCCTTTGGATTGTGTGAGCAATTAGGATACACAATGCCAAACCATTTCTATATTAGGACCTCATCTTTTGGATTATGTAAGTAATCAATATCCACAATGCCCCTTCATCATTCCAAGACCTAGTCCTTTGGCTTGTGTGAGAAATCAAGCCCCATAATGCCCTATTGTTACCATTTCAGGACTTCATCCTTTGGATCATGAGAGAAATCATGCTCCCCAATGCCCTACCATTATCTAACCACAAGCCATTCCTCATCTAAAACCAATCCCATACAAATCTCAACCAATCCAATCCTTCGAAGACCAAGTTGTGTTCAAAACTGGCATTTTCCAACTCATTGAAAACCAAGGCCAAGAGAACCAACCAATCTAAGATGTTTCTATTGAATCAACCATTTGTGATAAGTCAACCTATAATGAATTGCCTATTGATCATATACCAATTATTTAGGAGTTTCACTCTGATGAGATAGTATTTGTTGAGTCACTTATTAATGATTATAACCTCCTTTGGGAAAATCATTACCTCAACCATGTGACTATTTTTCAAGAGCCTCGTATTGATAAGCTAGTCTCCAAAGAGTTATCTCTTGACCTTTCTCCCATCCTATAGGAATCCCACTCTAACAAACCAATTTTTGTTGAGCCCATTATGCCATCACAGGCCATTACTTGTCCAAAACAAAATATTCAACAAGACATCATTATAATATATTACCCATCAGATGAAGAATTAGAGTTATAGTCAAGTTATATTCTTAAACTGACATCAAATTTACCATCAGAATCTAAATCAACATCAATCTCAACATCAGATTTAGAGTCCCTTGAGTTAGAATTAGATTTAGAAGAAGAATATATTTGTGGTTGTTATAATATTGGTTACACATGCCTTGCAAATCAATTTTAATAAATTTGTGATCCTTATATGATTTTTGAGGGTGAGTAATTTATCATTCATAAAATTTCTCCTGGTATCTTATACAAGGATTGTGATGCCAACACCCATTCCATTACCATTTCACATACCATTACCATCAACCAAAATAGCCATATTATTAACATTCCACCTCCCACAAGTGTCAATTGGGATTGATAAAATCACACTTTGTTTAACTACATCCATAGTGACATAGTAGTTGAAGAAGAGAAAAGAGGCCAAGACCACATTAATATAGCACAAGAACACCCTCCTAGTGAAATTTTTTTAGAGGCACTAGGGGACAAGCAAAGTTCAAACTTAGCATCTTCTAGTGAAATGTTTTGAGAAGCACTAAAATAAAATCTAAGTCAAAATCCAATGTTCATTAGTGAAACCTTCTTAGAGGTGCTATGATATAATTAAGATAAATTTATTGGTGAAAACCTCTTTGAGGCACCAATATCTAAGCACAAAAGTTCTTCACTGCTTGATGAAGACAAAATCAAAGATCAAATGAAAATAGCTTCATATCTATAGCTTAATCAAATGTTAGCTACTCTCAGGCACAAACAAAAAAAAATATGATGGTCTTATCAAGATAACAAGTCTTCATCCAACATAACATATTCATGGTTTAACAACTTCATGGGCGCTCTTTCAGAATTTGAATTAGCTGGTTCGTAGGCAAGCGGGAAACTGGTCAGGGAGAATCTGACAGGAGGTACAGACCCTGGAAGAACTGTAGAGGGTGTTGAAAAGAATGTTGGGTCAGAATCATTGGCTGATGTGGATAATGGAAAGTCTTCATGTGTATTTGATCCTTTTTGTGGGGTCTGTGTCCCCCCATTTAATCATGTGGTGGGGCAGGATCTTGAAAAGGAGAAAGATAATGTTGATTCTAACAAGGAAAAGTCCTCAAAAGGGATGAAGGTAGGGTTCTCTGAATGAAGGACTTGGTCATCTTTGTTTGGTAAGAAACCTACTAGAAAATCTCTTTTCCCATCGGTGACTGCTAAGTCTTGCTGGGAGAAAGGTGAGTTTCAAGTTTTTATTCCAGATCCTTTAGTCAATTTTTCTGTATCTTCCATGGATTTCACCCTAGTGGGAAAATTTTTAAGAGCAAGACCAGATCTATAATCTCTTAGAAAAATGGTTAAAAGGAATTGGGTTATTTGAGGAGAGGTAGATATTGCATCAATGTAGAATTGTTTCTTCTCATTTATCTTCAACTGTAAGGAAGACATGAATATGGTTCTTAGTGGAAGACCGTGGTCTTTTGGTAAATGCTCTCTCACTATTAAAAAATGGGAGCCTAACATGGATCTCTCAGATTCTTTTTTCTTAACCACTCCCATTTGGGCTAGACTTCTTTGTCTCCCTTTAGAATTTTGGCATGAGGACATTTTTAAAGGTATTGCCAGTTCTTTTGGTGAACTTGTGGCATTAGATAATGCTACGACTTCTAGAACCAAACTTCAAAGTGCCAGACTTTATGTTAAAGTGGTAGACCTAAATCATCTCCCAGAAAAGGTGGAACTAATATCCAAGCTTGGTAAAAAAACTCAAGATTTTTTTTTTGAAGATTTGCCCAACTCTTGCTATGCTTGTAAGAAACAGGGGCATCTGGTTAAAAATTGTCCATCCAAAAGTAAACCTAGTAGTGTTTTGAATGGGAAAAAGACCAAGGTCCAGTAAAATAAACTATGGAAACCCAAAGAAGATCATCGTCAAGAAAAAAAGAATAATGAAGATTCTAATCCACATGCTGAGGTGGATAAAGAGCCTTCTTTTGAAGATTCTAATGCTCTACATGCTGAGGCAGATAAAGAGCTTTCTTTTGAGAAAGTAAACTCTAAGAAAGAAGGACATGGTTTGCAATCAGAAATCATAATACCTGAATAAAGAATAGATGATCTGACAGATCTATCAAAACAAATCATTATCTATCAAAGGATAGAAGATCAATGGAGGGATGTAGATGACAAAATTGTGCTAGAGGAAGGTGAATTCTTGGCTAAAGCCAGAAATAAATCAGAGGAGGGAGATCTTTTTTCTCAATCCAGGGAGATCTAGGTGTTATCTCAGGCTGATAATGACTTTCCTTTGGATGAGCCTCCTCCCATAGAAGTTGTGAAAGATAATGGAGAAAACTCAAAGCATAAACTAAACCAAAGAAAAGGGCTGAAAAAAGATCAATACTAAGGGGGTAGAAACTAGAAGCAGCAAAATAGATCAGCAAACTAAGGCGAAACCTCTTGCTTCTACTCTGAATAAATCTAGAAAAAGAGCTGAATAGCATTCTAAGGTGAAACCGGATGTTGGTTTCCCAGACAAACCTGAAAGAAGATCCACTAAGAAAACTAGAGAGTTAGAAAGTATGCAGAATATTGCTGATGGTAGGTAGGCAACTATGCTAGATTTTACCCCTAAAAAATAGATATGAAAATCATTACTTGGAATATTAGGGGGTTGAATAGTATTCATAAACTTGATATTGTTAGGATTTTGTTAGAGAACAAAATCCTGAATTTCTCTTGCTACAAGAAACTAAGATGAATAAAGAGAAAGTGGAACAGATTAAAGATTTTAAAAATTATTCTATAAATGCCAGTAGTTCAAAAGGTGCATCAGGGGGAACTCTGATGTTATGGAAGAAGAATTATTATTCTAGAACTATTATAATTGCTATTAAATATCTTATGATAGCCAAAATTACTAGTGTTGACTAGAAGGAGGGTTGGTATATTGTGAACATTTACGCTTCTAACATTAAGCACCTAAGGAAAAAGGTCTGGGAGTCTATTTCTAATTTTAAAAGTAAGGATTATTCTGGATGATGGATTATAATGGGAGACTTCAATGTGCCTCTCTATGATCATGAGAAAATGGGAGGTAATGTTACCCAGCTAGAAGGGAGATTGGATTTACTAGAGTTTATAAATAAAGAGGGTTTAATGGATATGGACCTCCAAGGAATTTAGTTTACTTGGAGTAACAAGAGAGTTGGTAATGAATGTATTTAGGCTAGGCTTGATCATGCTCTTATTTCTCCTGATTGGACCAAATAATTCATTTGTATGTTGGAAGCCTGCTAGAAAATTGGATCAGATCATTTTCCCCTCATTTTCACTGCTGCAAAGATTAATCTTAAGAAGATTTTTCCTTTTAGATTTGAGAAGATGTGGATGCAACACCCACAGCTTCAAAGTAAATTGGAAGAATGGTGGAGTATTGATATTGAAGGCACAACCCTCTTTAGAGTTGCTTCTAAGCTCAAAAATGTTAAAAGGGATGTTAAAATATGGAATAAGAATAGTTTTGGGAATATCTTTGAGAAAAAAAATGCTATTAAGGAGGATATTCTAAAAACACAGGAAAAAATTTAGAAAGAAGGATATACTCCTGACCTCCTCATTGAAGAAAATGAAAGGTTGGCTCAATATCATGACATCATCACTAAAGAAGAAATCTACTAGAGACAAAGATCAAGGTTGTTATGGTTGATTGAAGGAGATAAATTAAATTTTTTTTCCATCTTTCCACTCTTAAGCGTAGAGCCAAAATTCACATATCACACCTAAAAAGGGAGACTTGAAGATTATAGAGGATAAGGCCATCATGGATGAAATGGTGACTTTTTTCTCTTCTCTAATGAAGGCTGATCCTAACATCAATTTGGATAGTCAGGCTGAAATCCTTAGAGTGATTCCTTCTCTGGTTTCAAAGGAATAGAATAAAATGTTAAGCTCAATTCCTAAGGATGATGAAATTTTCAAAGTTGTTTATTCTCTGAGAGGAGATAAAGCTCCTGGTCCTGATGGCTTCCCCATGTTTTTCTTCCAAAATCTTTGGAAATTTTTTGGTAAAGATGTATGTGATGCTGCGAAGGAATTCTATGGAGCTAAACAGATGCTTCAAGAAGTCAAATCCACCTTTCTATGCCTGATTCCTAAGAAAATTGGCACTGATTCTCCTGATCAGTTTAGACCGATCAGCCTTTGTAATTCTTTCTATAAAATTATTTCCAAAGTTCTTACTTCCAGACTTATCCAAGTGATTCCTTTGATTATTGCTGATCAACAAAATGGCTTCATCCCAGGTAGACAAATCTTTAACTCTATCATCTTTGCTCATGAGAGAATTCACTCCTTGTCTTGTTCTAACAATCAAGGGTTCATTATGAAAGTTGACATTGCTAAGGCCTATGACAGAGTTGATTGGTCATTCCTCTCAAACATTCTATTAGCTTTTGGCTTTGACCAAAAGGTTGTTGGCCTTATTCATCAATTGATTTCTACATCCTCTTGTGCTATTCTGGTTAATGGAAGCTCATCTCATTTCTTTTATCCCTCTTAGGGATTGAGACAAGGTGATCCTTTATCCCCCATCATTTTTGTTATTATGGCTGATTGCTTGGGGAGATATATTGGGGACTTGGTCCATAGAGGTTTCTTTAAGGGATTAAAACCTTCTTCCCATCCTCTAATTTGTTCTCATGGACAATTTGTTGATGACACCATCTTTATGGGTAAGGCTGAAGTCAAGGAAGCCAAAAATTTGAAGCACGCTAGTAACTTATATTCTTTTGCCTCTAGTCAATTGGTTAACTGGAATAAAAGTGTTGTGTTCTTTATCAACCTTCCTATCCAGAGATAAAATAAAATTGCTAAAATCCTTGGATGTTCTATAGGATCTCTCCCCTCTTCTTACTTGGGTCTTCCTCTTGGCCTGAAGGTACCTGATGCCTTCTGGGAAGATATTATTAACAAATTCAGCAAGAAACTTGTGGGATGGAAAGGAAATCTTTAAAGCCAGGTAGGTAAGTTAACTCTTCTCAAAGCTTGTCTTCAAAGCATACCTACTTATGCTTTAAGTCTCTTTAGAATTCCTATTAAATTTGCTGAGTCTATTGAAAAAATTCAGAGAAATTTTCTATGGACTGGCACTGAGGAAAAAAGGAGAATGCCTTTAATTGCTTGGGATCATGTTTGCAAACCTTTCACTGAAGGGGGATTGGGAATTAGGAAAATCAGAAGTATGAACCAATCTCTTTTATCTAAACTAGGTTGGAGAGTTTACCATGACAACAAAGAGTGGAGTACCATATGGAAACATAAGTACCTCTTCAATGCTAAATCCCTTCCTAATTTCTTCTCTTCTCCTGATGTTATTCATCCTTCTTCCATATGGGGGGCTGTTCAGGGGACCAAGAAAACTCTAGGAAAAGGATGTTCCTAAAAAATTGGTAATGGGCTTAAGGTGAATTTTTGGGAAGCTGTCTGGTTAAAGGATCATCCCTTGATTGGAGCTTTTCATGACAAGGATTTAGTTGACCGATGCAAGTAGAGATATGGTATATTAGTTAGTCATTATTGGTAGAATGATTCTTGGGTGAATTTAACTGATGTTGATCAAGGCTTCAGTAACATCCAATTATCTCTCAATGCTGTCTCTCTTTATCCTTATCTTGAGGATGAGATTATTTGGCATGCTGACCCTAGTGGCCAATTTAAAGTCTCTACTATCTTCGCTTCAAAGGAAAAGGGTAATCAACCTTTTTGGTCTCATGCCTAGATTAAGGGGCTCACCCCCAAAATTAATATCTTCTTTTGGACTCTACTTCAAAATAAAATTTTGACCCTTGACAATTTGTAAAAAAGAGGTATAAATGTGGTTAATAGGTGTACTTTATGTAAAAAATGGACTTGAAGATAGAGACCATATGTTTTTGAATTGCTCTTACACACAACAAGTTTGGACTAAGATTCTTAATTTTTGGGGTATAACATGGGTCCATCAAAACAATGTGGAACTCTCTTTTAAAAGCTGGTGCTGGCCCTCTAAGGATCCTGATGCTCATTTTCTTTGGAAACTAACTCTCCCTCATCTCTGGTGGGGTATCTGGAAAGAAAGAAAAAATAGAATATTCAGGAGTAAAGAACTTCTAGGATGGGTGCTTGGTCAGAATATCATTAGAGCCATCAAGGAGAACTTTAAATCCCAGAGGGATTCTGATAAAACCTTCCAATTTGATAACCCTTTACGATCTAAAGGGTCTAATTTGAAAATTGATAATCCAAGATCAATCATAAAATGGTATGTTCCACCTAATGGATGGATCAAAGGGAACTTTGATGGAGTAGCTAAGGGAAATCCAGGAAGAGTGGGATGTGGAGGGGTCTTGAGAGATCATGTGGGAAATGTAATTGATGCTATCGCTGTCCCAATTGGTAATTCGAATAGCCATATTACTAAAGCTACTGCATCCCTCTACACTATTAAATTAGCTGTTGATTTGGGGTATTCCAAATTATGGTTGGAAGGTGATTCTTTGAATATTATTAACACCCTAAATAATAAAAATTCATTCTCATGGTCTATTGAGGCTATGGTTATGGAAATCAAAGCCTTAATTCAAAAATTTGAAAAAGTGGCCATATCCCATACATATCGAGAGGCCAATGGGGTCACTGACTGGATAGCCAATCATGCCATTCAAATGGGGCATAAGGTGAGGTGGCTTGATGAATTAAATAAGCACATTGATCTTAAAGTGATTATTAATTATGATGCCATTCATTCCAAAGTGGGAAAGATCTGCTTGGATTAGCAATTTAATGACTTGGTGGAGTGGCCTTATGGCTGTCAGATTACCTTCCCTGAGGAGGTAGATTCATGAGAATGTAATGTGGTCACTACATGTATCATCAAAAAGGTGAACTCCATTTCAAGTAACAAATAACTAGTTCCATTTCAACCTTTCTGCCTTCTGTGTTTGGGTGTTTCTAGTTTTTTGTTTGCTTTGCAATATGGAGGGTGAACCGAGAAATCAAGAGCCCAAAAAATGTGATGATTGGAAGGCTAGATAGGATGTATGGAATATTCTATAGAAAGGGAAGGTGTTCAGTTATCTAGAGTGTTTGCATGGCTTTAAACCCCATGTCACTACCATCTTCTTTAAAAATTGGGCTGATGACAGAGTTACTCTCGATGGAGTCACTGTGAAGCTTACTGAGGACTTCATTGCTGAGGTCATGGGGCTTCCCATGGGTGGTATTAAGTTCTAAAAATAGACCAGTATCTCCAATGCGGCCTACAAATTTTTTTTGAAGACAGATGCAAAGGAGAAGCAATTGGAAAAGAATGGAGACTTCTTTGACATGGAAAAAATAAAAGGAATTTGGTGAGATGTGCTATGATGTATCCATGAGTAATTTATCCTTGATGGTAGGAATAAAATAGTTCACAAATTTCATTTTGTTTTTCTCAACCACTTCAGGCACAAGGATAGAATTTCTTTCCCTTTCTATTTGCGTTTTTCGTTGCTTCAAAGCTTGTATGCCCATAGGAAGAAGGAGTCTCGCCCCATTTTACATGAAGGTCTGATACTTCTCATAGAGGGTTTTTGTAAAAATAAATCCATAGCTTCGACTCCTTCTTCTGAAAAACATAAGGGTTCTCAGTCCAAAAAGTGTAAGAAGGATGAGAATGTTAAAGGGATAGAAAAGGCAAAACCAAAACCCTCTAGTTCTCAAAAAAAAATTATAGAAGAGGATTTTGAGTCGGAGAGTATTGAAAGTTCTGAGAAGGATGTCCCAAAGGAAGAGGAAGGGATGGATGTTGGGGATTTCAACTCCAATTTGGATGGATATCAAGAAACTAAAGGAAAAATTGAGAAAGGGAATGAAGAGGATACAACTGAGGGAAACTCAGAATAGAGCAATTCTAATAATGAGGGTAATTAGACTATGTTCAGGGGAGGTGTTAAAGACAAAGATAACTTAATTGACGATCCAATTTCTATGAGAGAGGAGGATCACATGGTTTTGGCTTCTACTCTTACTACAGAGACTGGGGGACAAGAAAAGGAGGACCCTATTCAGCATGAAGACCCTGTTGAGACTAGAGAGGAGGAACTGATGGATAGGGAGGAACAAATTGAAAAGGTTGATTCCCCTTCACATGAGATTGTAGAAGAAATTTTTGACTCTCCACAGAGGGAAACCAAGCTTTCCTTCTTGTATTCTACCAAGTTCAATGCTGACTCTATTCTCCAAGTTGATTCTTGGATCTATAATGAAATAATGGGGCTGAAGAAGAAAGTGGAAACAATGTAACACAATTAGGATGTTGATCAGGCCATAATCAACCACTTAGAGGTGCAAATGGGAGATATCCCAAAAAAACTTAAAGATTATGAGCATAATCTTAGAATGCTCATTAAGGAAAGTGGAACAAAGATGAAGCAGGTAACATCAACCATTTGTGTTGCTGCAGCTAGCCTTGGTAAAAGAGAAATTAAAGAAATAATATCCTCAGAGGGTCCAAGTAAGAGGACAAGGTAGAGTTTGAGGAAGAAAGCCTTGCAAGCTACTGCTACTTCAGCTGCTAACTCCATCCAGGATACTGCTACGATTGGGAAGGAGGCTATCAAGATGATAATGGAACTGCAATAGAAGCTTAGGGTCTTCTTTGTTGGTTTTATTCCTGTTCAGGTCCTTATTGTTGGTTGTTGTAACTAGTTCTTATTTTTGGTCCTGTTTCTTGGTTCTTGGTCTTAAAATTTATTTGAGGTTCTAGGTCCTTGTAAAACCTAAGTACTTTTATTGGACTATGTTTGTGGTTTCAGGTCCTTGTAAAACCTGATTTTGATGATGCTATTCAGTAGGTTTCAGGACTGCTTTTCCTAGTGGTTGTTAATGCTTTATCTTTTTTGATTCTATTAAAGGGTTTCAGGGTCCCTTCAAAACCTACTTTTACCATAATCTAAAACAAGTCTTCATCCATACCACAACCAAATTTATGTCAAAACTAGCATCAATAACATTGTGTGACTGAAAGTCCTGATCTTAATTTATTTCCCCACCATTATACATTCCATTATCATCTACTATTCCAATTCACAATCAAACCTAACATCCATTATTTTTCCTTATTTACCATCCATGGCTACACTTTCCTTTACAGAAGCTATAAAGACACCTTGTTTTGACATTTGAAAGAATTAGAATCAATGACCAATCAAGATAATAAAAGCATTCTTGATAACCAAATATGTATTGAGTTCTTGATAGAGAAACTATTTAGATGAAGTGTGGGCTAGAAATTAACATGATTTATTATTATATTTGTATCATTTGTTGATCAGGATGTGCATCTCCATCTCAGTAGGAATAAGAGAATCATATGCCATTTGTCATACGTAGGCCAAAAACATGTACCATACTATTTCATATGCCATTGCTATTGTTACATATCCTTTTGTCATTATTGCATATTCTTTCCATTTACCCCATCACTTGGGGGAAACCCTCCTACCATTTTTACACAATTATCAAACCATCATTATCCTAGAGCAAGACCATTTTGTTTTACCATTTCATACCTATCTAGACCAAACCCTATTTTTAGTCATCATACCCAATCCTATTTTGATCTTGGTTCATTTGGTTCTTTTTGCACTTTTTTTGAGGGGATTCTAATTAGGTTTAAACTTTTATCAAATTCATGTTTACAATGATAGTCTATGAAAGTAGTGTGACATTTGATCTAGCAAGATATCTTTCATTTTCCATCTTGTACTAGGTTTGTTTATGTGAGCTTGATTATAATTGCCTATGGGCAAATCAGTGTCTCACTAGTCTTGCTACTAATTATAATTTCCTATAGGCAAACTAGTATTATTTACCTATTCTATTGTATCATAGTTATAATTACCTATTGGTAAACTAGTGGAAACATTTATTTATCATGCATTGTTGCATCACCTTGCCATCATTATTTTCATTTGATTGGCTATTTTCCAGATTTGAGAACTTGTTGGGACTTAGTTGGTTTTTCCATACCTTTTATGTGGATGAAATTACTATAACTTGAGGTCATTTTTGGGCTATGTATGTCATGATAAATTCATGTTGATGTCACTTTAGTCCCACTTTCCATACGCTCTCACCATTTTATGAGTAACCTAAGCCACACTCTCACCATTTTATGAGCAACCTAAGACATAATATCACCATTTTGAGAGCAACCTAAGCCATGATATCACCATTTTTTGATCAACTTAATTTATGCTCTCACCATTTTATGAGCCACCTAAGCCACACTCTTACCATTTTACGAGCAACCTAAGTTTGAATGCTCTCACCATTTTGTGAGCAACCTAAGATAAATGCTCTCACCATTTTGTGAATAGGTATCTTGTCATTCTATAACAAGTAAAGATACCTCAAAATTCCAAAAATATTCATAACATTTTAAGAATCCAAAAAAAATTGTGCTATCTAAACCTAGTCAGTTATCCTCAATCTGCCCTACTGGGGCAAAGTCATTATTAGGATGTTTTTTTTTAATTTTTAGGCTTTCTATTTGTTTATTTATTTCATGTTTTTTGTTTGTTTGTGTGCTTTTTATGTGTTTTATTTGTTTATTTATCTTCTTTCCTATTTGTTTGATTTCAACATTATTTCCTTGACTTAGTCTATATGTGTTCATTGGGTGATTCTTCATGCACATTATTCTTGAGTCCATCCATATTCATACGTCAACATTATCATCATGGTTTTTATCATTGGTGTATTATTTTTGAGTGTTTATTGGATCAAGATTTAGTGCTTATGCATTTTTTTGGCTAAGTCTTCATGGTGTTCTATCATGATACCTACCATCACATGCTATAGTAAAAATCATCTTCATGAAGGTCTACAATCAATGGAGCCATAGAAGTTTCTCCTTGGCACCTTGGAAAATATTTCCATCCCACCCTTGATCAAATCAACCTATTGACCATTCTAGTTATATCATTGCTAATCAGGATGAGCATCTCTTCATTGGTAGGTACAACTGAATCATTCACACTGATCAATCTTATTCTTCTATTCATATATTTTATCACTTTTCACCCACTCATATTTATTCTATATTCTAAGTTATATCCTTGAGTTATGCTTGTTAATCAACACTAACTGGGGCATAATCATATTTAGCCAATCAAGGTCCTCTTAATGTTTATAACCACCTATGGGCAAATCAATATTTTAACTTTTATTCTTGATTATAACCACCTTTGGGAAAATCAATATCTTTTTAACATCAATGCATGCAATCATTTTCTCATTTGGATTAATCTCAACCATGGGTTAATTCCACCTTTCTTCTTGTTTATTTTTGAAGAACCATCCATCCACATATGTGATGGCCACTCCCTCGATGGGGCATCATCATAGGCTTCTTAAACACCATTTGGAGCTTCATTTTTTAATCATCATATTCCTTTTAGCATATAGGAATTTTCTCATTCTTTGAGAATATGTTGCTTTGCCTATGGTTTGTAACATCTTCCCAAATAGGGGTAAACTATAGACACCTAAATTTGGCCACCAATAACTTCCAATAGGATTTTGACCAATTTCCACCTAAAATGCACAATTTAGCCTAAAAACACTAAATTACATTAAAAACTTTCAACCTGACATATTCGAGTGTTGATTTTGACTAGAGTATCATTAAATGGGGTAATATAATTTATGGGCCATCTAAATTTGATCAGATCATTCTAAGTCAAAATGCTAATTTTGTACCTAAGTGCTCTAGATTGCTCTTTCCTATCAAATCTCTTGCATGATACATGTGCCTTTGTTATTTGGTGTTGGTAACATCCTAAATGGGATAATGGATCTAATGCATCTGACATCGACTTCTAATTCTAATCCAATCAAATTTTGAGCTAATAACAAGGCATTCTAATCAATTTGAGTAATTTATGCATAAAGTGCTTAATAATAATTAAGAGCTAATTAAACCAAATTATAGCTTAATTAAGAATTCCATGGAAAATTGTTGAATAGTTATTTTTGGAATGAATATTTAATATTTACATCATCAAGTGACCTCATTTCTTGGGAAGACATCCCTAGGTCAGAAATGCCACAAATATCAGGATTAATGCCTCATCAATGCCCTCCATGCCTCTTAATTGATCCTTTATCCCAAATATTGATGAGCCTATTTATGTATTTTAATTACATAATTGGATTAATCCTTAGCCACACATCTCAATCTTGAGATGGATGGTTTAGGTTAATTCTACCCATTTACAATAATCTATAAATATGAGGCCTTACCACATAAATTTTAACTCTTGATAATGCAAAGTTAAAATGCATAAATGATTCCAAAAGATATTGTAATTAGTATTACCATGCCAAATTTATTCCAAGCCAAGCCAAAGCCAAAGGTACCAAGGAGAGATGGATGTAGCCAAGCTTTTATTGATGCAGACTTCATGAGCATAAACCAAGCAAGCCAATCAAAGAACACTCTTGGAACATCAAAGAAGGTAAGGAATGTGTGTTTCTTGCATTTTAGTTATGCTTTGTTCATTTTTTTCTTCACTAAGCTCACTCTAGTAACTAGGCATGAAGGTGTTAATTTAGTGTGTTTTTTGTCAGTTTGTTTTGTTTATTTTATCACTAACACAATACTAATCTCCTCTTCTTATTCAAATTCCTAGTTCACAAGGTCATCACTTAGATGGGTTCTTATGTGGGACCTTATGTGGATTGATGTAGTTAGATAGTCCTTGATCATGTTGTACTATAGTACAATATGATGATCATAGGATATGAGAAAGCCTTGATCATGTTTATTAGCTTTTTATCACACAAGTCATAGAGTAACTCTATATGGAGTGGCATCAATTTTGGTCAGTACCAAGATGTATATTCCACCAATTATAATTATGAATTTTTTTTGTTGATGAATTTAGAGTCATTTCTCCAAATCTCTCATCTGTTATACCTCTTTAGATCAAAGGGTTTTGTTGGGTTTATGATCCAAGGTATTTTATTTTAATTTTTTAGTTACTATTTATTATAATGTTATTTTTCTTTGTTAAATAAAAGTTAGTTACTCTAGAAAGTTGGTTCATCCCCTTAACCACCCATGAAAGCTCTATAATCATTCACCTCTCTTTGTAATTAATCATCTCGAATGAATACATTTTAATATTTTGTGTTTAAATGTTCATTCAAGATGTAATTTATCTATCATTCATGTTGTTAACTAGGACAATAATACACTCATAAAAATATCTTGTAAAAGATTAAAAAATTGTAATTTCAAAAAAGAATATGAAGTACATTTTATTGTAACATGACCATTGTATAATAATATTATATGATTTGACTATATATATGATTATAATCATATCGTAATACATAATATATATTAAATAATGATAATCAAACAAAACATAGAAAACTTAAATAATAAAACTAAACAACCATTTAAATAATTATCAACAAATTAAACCTATGATTTGTATTTAGTGGGTTTATACTAATTAAATATTGTCAATTATTTTTTTTCACAATTTTGTATTATTTTAGGATTTGTTTATTTTTTTAATGTTCTTTTATTCCTTCTTAGGTTCATCTTAATATAGATTCCCTTTAAGGTCTAAAATTAACAAATTAAACTTAAAAAAATAAAATTGGAATGATGATTAAATCAAAATATAGAAATATGCTTAGATTAACATAAAAAAAATAAATCTAAATATAAAATTATTATATAAGAGAAAATATTAACCTATATAATAATTTTAATATTTTGATTTTTTCCAAATAATAAAAAATGTATGATATAAATATTCAATTCATAGATCTCAACAAATCAAGCTACTAAATAAAACATTTTTATTCTTTCATTATCTTCACATCATATTTGTTATCATGTGTTGAAAAGAAATTATCTCTTAAATTTTTATTTGTTTTATTGACTTGGTCATCCAAAATTATAAAATTTGTATGAGATAAACATCCAATTCATAGATCTGAACAAATCAAGCTACCAAATAAAACATATTTATTATTTCATTCTCTTCTTATTAGATTTGTTATCATGTGTTGAAAACAAATTATCTCTTAAATTTTTATTTATTTTATTGACTTGGTCAATGGGCAATGATAAAATTTCAAAAAAAATGGATAAAAAATCTTTAGGATGGTAATTTTCCCTATGTTTAAGATGGGCATATACATTATATAATTATTAATTTTTTTAAGGTTTTTATGTAATTTTAACCATAAAGAACCCCAAAAAATGGAAATGCAAAAATATAAAAATGGAAGAAGAATGGAAGAGGATGGAGGTGAAGTTAATAATCCCACAATGAAATGAACTCAGAGGACCACTTGAATAGCTCAAATTTAAATTTAAGTGTTTGTAAATTCTTCCTCTTAAATGAAAATAAAAGTAGGAACAATAGATTTAATGGGAACAAAAATATTTCCTAGAAATATAAAATCTCCTGAAAACTCATATTGGCTACACTTGGTGCAAATCTGATTCATGTGGTTTATAAAAAAAATAGAAACACTATGAGTTAAATATAACCATGAAAAATGTAGAATTTTAATGGCCTCTTTATCTATGAACATGATTATAAATTACATATAAAAAGAGTATTAAAACCCATAAATCCAAAAAAGGATTTCCCTAATTTTTTATACTCTATTAACAAATCTGGAAAAAGACAACACACAAAAAAGTTTCATCCAACCTTTCTGACAAGAAAAATAAAAACATCAATTAAAACTAATTCAACCAAATGTTCCTGCAATGTGATAGAGTCAACTGAGGGATAGCCATTTGATTTATTGATACTTCTACTTTTTTTAATGGTCAACCCAGGATGTGTATTTATCAAGATGTCAAAACTATATATGAAACACTAGTCTCTTTTAAGGGTCGGGGTGCTAATATTGTGTGTAGGGTAACACACTTGTGTAAATCAAAGAAACACACATTCATAGAAAGTTAACAAGAAGAAATTAAATAACATGAGGGTAAATAAGAGAGACGTAAATCTAATGATATCTTTGAAGCTTCATCACACTGTGCTAAATTAAACTTGCATGAATTAGAAATGTTGTTGTAGAAAACATAATAATAATGATTTTTTGGTCTAATCAAATGATGAATAATTTAACACACAATGCATACATGAATCTAAAATAATGGATGATATATTATCCATACTTCCTCCTATGTGGGACACGCCTTGATTAGAGTTGTGTCATAATGCATTCCTCGTTTTTGGACTATCTAATCTACCATTCTTCTTATTACATTAACAAACATGTAGAAATGAGATTATTGATACAAAAAAATTACAATGTTTCAAAATAGAATTCAATATTTATCTCCAAAGTTATTCATTTATATTTTATACTTATTACCTACTAACACATGCCCTATTTTTTGTTATTTAAATAGAGAGGGAAATTTATTATTTAGATCATCTAGTTACAACAAAAAATATAAACTATCTTATGAGAAACAACATGCACAATTTTTGTGATAGATTTATAACCAACAATTAAAGAATACAAAAAATAGAACATATGAAGATAAAAGTCTATTACATTATTTTAATGATCTTGGATGCATGATATAATAGAGGAGTGATGATAAGGAATTTTAACATTAACTTGTCCTTTCCCTAGGTTTTAAGAACTAAGTTGTTTTCTAGACTATGGAGGTTATCTACCTCAAGCTACCAACTATCCATCATAATCACTACTTGGAATTTAAATCAAGTGTTATAGTTTAGTTTTTATCTAGTATGGGTTAGGATAACCATTGTATCTATTTCTACAGGGTATGATGATTTTCATAGCTACTACTACAAGTTAGAATGGTTGTCATAGTTTTTTATACAAGTTAGAATTATTGTTACTATGTTTATTATGGGTTGGCCATTGAGTTGATATAGTTGGCTTGCCCAATAACTATGGGATAACTACTCAGTTAATAAAAGCTAGCCTACCTAGTTTCCAAGATTTGGATAGATAATTATTATAGGTTGGCCTACCCACTTGCTATGAGATATATACCTAGTTGTTATAGGTTCTCCTACCCCTTTTCTACAATATAACATGTAATAAATCCATACATTTTATCTAAATTCTATGTGTACTTGTTTTATTCCTTTATTTATCCTTAATATCTATGTTCACTAGACTAATAATAAAGGTAAAACAATAATGGCATTAAATTATTTAATAATATTCATAAAATAAATAGTTTATTTATAAAATACAAAGTATATATAGAACATGTTCATTTAGTAATATATAGAAAAAGAGTACAAAAAATAATTTTGATGTGCTTGTGATTTATTGAAAAAAATCAATATAGTGGATTTTGAAAGGTATTTTAGAGTTAATCTCTTAGCTCATCTCACACCAAATAACCAATTATTCATCCCTAGAAGTTTAGCCCCCATTTTAATCTTATCATGTATTAAGATCATACTTCATGAAAATCAAAAGGTTCTAAGGAACCCTTTTCTTTCCTTGAATAAAACCATTTATTCTTCTAAAGTTTTTCCCATCTCTTAATTTTTATAGATTCCCTTAACTATACCTTCACTATCTAGTTAGGGATAAGAAGACATAATGGAGAAGGATGCAATTTTATAGCTATCTATTTAGTCCTTTGCCTCCTTGTGTTTAACCCTAATTTGGATGGTTGAATCCTACTTGGGTAGATAGGGTTAAGTATATATAAATGATAAGTCATAAGGGTAAATATTATATCTACAATAGGCCAATTAATGTTATAAACTTAGATGTATCATATGTTGAATTTGCTAAATTGAGATAGGTTGTTAATGGAAAGTATAACTATGATAGATATATAAATGACATAAAAGAGAGTACTTAACTAGTTCTAATGCTAAAATATATATGGATCTGATACAGATAGAAATTAAGGTGGAAGATAATTCTAGAATAGTCATCAAATTTTAGATCTAGTGTCTCTAGATTTTTAGACAATTATGTTAGCTTGGGTAGTTTCATAGATGTCAGTGTCTAGGTTTGATGCTAGCATCCTATATGGAATATGTAGTAAAATAATATGTGACTACTTGGATGTTTCTAGATTTGGATTTACCTTCACTTTCGTGCATTTATATTTGGGTCATGGACTATCACTCCTAGTGAAAAGGAAACACCCTCACATATCTTCTTCAATGTGACCTTGGGGAAAAATGGGTTAGTGGGAACATAGCATCGAGCTAACCCATAATGACCCTACTATCAAAGGATATTGAATGCATAGCCAATACTCAAGAAGAGCATCTCAAACTCATGTAGTTCTTCCCTATGTGTTGGCTTATGTTTGAATCATGCAATGTGTGGAAAGCAAGTAAAATAATGACCTAGCCTATAACTTGGAAAATATGACTGTATGAATACTCCTTTAGTAATTCAAACCTATAGTTGGTCTATTCCTTAGATGATATTAGAATAGGGAAAAATAGGAAAGCTTTTGGTAGCTTTAGTGCTTCTTGAGTACTCTTATATATTGATTACTAGGTGAAAAATGAATGAGGGTTGATATTATATTCATACCAATCCTATCAGGAGATAACTTACATAAAATCACTAGTGATGTTTTTAGTGGCAAATCTTTGTTAATTCATGAATATTCCATTTTTTGAAGCCACTATTTGGTAATTTTTTGTGGTAGCTGACAGTGTAGGATTGCCTAAATGAGAAAGGCCTTATGGTTGATGCAGAATTAGATGATGATGAAGAAGAAGTGAATATTAAGATATAATTGGTAATTTAGAGGATTTTAAGTTTCAAATAAGAAATAATAACAAACTAAGATCACTAGTTAAGGGCTATGAAGAGCAGATTGGCTTGTTTGAGGAGATATTGAGTAACACCTCTAAGGAGTATGATGATATCATCAATCAAGTTGAGGCACAAATGGATATAGTCAATGAAAACATAAAGGCTAAAGAGGAATAATTCATCACATATGAAACTAAAATAGAATCCCTAAAAGTTGAGTTAGATCAAGTATCTAGCAAGGTGAAGAACTTTGTCAAGTTTGAAAAGAGCATTAAGGCTCTAGATGATATCTTTAGTAGTCAAAATTTTGCAAGTGACATGATAGGTCTTGGTTTCAAATAAGACCAAAAGGAGGCACCTTTAATCAAGGACAAGACTATTTAAGATAAAAAGGTCAACATGAAAAGATGTATCAAACAACCTAATGCTATAAGGTATGTTATTTCTTTCAATGGTTATTATTTTATATGTAGTTAGTTTAGTCATAGATTAAGAGAGTGTAGAAGACACTCCAAGAATGAGTACTCATGGAACTATGGAAAGAGTCATAATTCACATCAGTCAAATGGTATCTATAAGGTGGTTTGTTACAACTATCATAATGTAGGAGACTTTTCAAGATTCTATCCTAATAGGGTTATAAGGTCATCAAATCAAAATAAGAAGTTTGAAGCCCCTAGAGTGAAAAAAGGAAGGCAAATGATTTATAGAACCCAAAGGTAGTAAATATGAGTCATGATTAGTCTACAAGCTCAAGTGGATTACTTATTGTGATAGATCATGCCTCAAGTGTGAAATCATGTCATAAATGTCTATTGTTAACTCACATTGATGATCAAACGGTTAATGAAGAAATCAACCCTATAGTGCCAATAAATCCAAAAAGGATATTAAATAACATTCAATCTTGTGAGAGCATGGAAATCTAGGAACATCCTAAACTAGTTTTGTTTTAGTTATCTATGGAAAGGGGTGATTCCATTTGGCTTCATGGAGACAATCTATAGTTAGAATAAGCATGGTGGATGCTTAATTTAAGGGACAGCTATTTAGGTTGTTTACTAACCTTGATTTATGTTGAAGTGGTTTTATAATATGAGTTCCTTTTGAAATAGGTATGCACAACTTGAGAGGGATCATATTTCATTAATGATTCATATTCTATATGTTGAAATTTTGTTGTAAAGAAGGTGTATTTCTAGATGATAGTTGTGGAAGTCCTTTGCCATTAATGTCAAAGGGGCAGAAAGTCTAAGAAGGGAGTTTAACTAGACTAAGGGAGATGAGAGTGGTCAGTTAGAATAATGTTTTAGCATCAATTACAAAGGGGGATTTTGTTGAGAATTTTTATCATTGATGTCAAGGTTGATATCATTTGATGTCATTGATGTCAAGAGGCATGGTGTGTGGGATATGATCTTATATGCCTGCTATGACAAGGAAGCTAGGTGACCTAATGTATCTCTATTAAGAGAGAATTTGAAAGATTGATAAGTCATCAATAGTTTTGGAAAAAAAACTTTTAGTCAAATTTTTTTAAGACTTGACATAGAACATAGTGAGCTATGAAGATCCTTAGTCGACCTTTGAATATCTGCATAAGCAATTTCAAAGATGATTCATCGAGCTATAAATATGTCCTATTGAAGCTCTAAAGAGGTTGTATGAAGATTTTTGAGCATGCTTATGAGGCTTTATATCACTCAATTTATTCTCAAGGTAAGCATACATGGGTAATACCTATGGACCTAGTATGCAACTAGACCACCTCTAGACCTTACTTGGCCTAATGAATCAACATGAGTTATTAATAGGTTATATGAAGAATAATTGATAGTTTTTGAGCATGAGAGAGGTTGTTTGAGTTTGTACGTGATGTGTTGAGAGCTTTGAAAATGGTTAGAAGGTTAGTTCAAGACCTAATGAGGTGTGAATATTTAGGTGTATAAAAGTAAGATGGTGAGAGCATGGCCTATTGAGGTATCAAGATCAGTTTTCAAGGCATGTGTGAGTAGGTGATCATTGAAAAAGGTGATTCAAGGTGTTTTAATCATATGAATGAAATATTAGGTCATGGTTTGTAATAAAAGGTTTGGAAAAGGGATTTGAGGTCTATTGAATGCACAGAATGGAGGGTTCTCAACCTGAGAAGGAATTTCAAGGGTTAAAAGCAACATGAAACCTCTATATGAGAACCTAATCTATTAAAGAGAGATTGGGAAGGGTCCTAGATAAAATCTCTAGGAATAATTTTTAGAAATGAGAGGCAATCTTTTATGAATAATCATTAACACTAGAAATAGTGTTAACCCTCTCTAAATACCTAATAGTGACCTGATGAGAAAGATATCATTATAAAGTGAGAATAATGGTTTGGAATGAATAGTTAAGTGATTGGAAGTTATAGTAAATTTTCCCAATCACCTCCAAGTGTGATTGGTTTGTCAGGTGAGTAAGTGGACTTTATAAAAAGGCCTTATTTCTTAATGATTTTTTGTAATAATCAAAATTGACTGAGTCAAAGTTGTTAAATGGATGAATATTGAATATTGATAATTTTATATTATGTCCATGGTGGTTTATGAGTAGGTTATATCCCTCATGAGTTATAAATTGGTCATAAAAGTTGACCTATCACTAAAAGGCATAATGGTGTAAACAGTGACAAAACTAAGTAAAAGTGATAAGATGATTAGGAATGAATCAAAGTGAATGAATATGTTGTTAAATACCTATAATACATGTTCATGTTGGATATAATTTTTATAGGTTAGTGTATATGATGAAAATGTTGATCACAAGTTGATCTGCACTATAGTAAAGGTGTGAGGTAATGCGATTGGTATGCAAGACCAATATTTCCATATGACCATGTTGTATATATATATGAGATTATTATAATGATATTATAATATAATCCACATGAATTATAATTATCTATAACTATTTTCATAGGTGTTGAAATTCAAAATCACCATGACTAGTCTTCAAGGCAAACTAGTAGTTTTGGGTAAGCAAGTTACAATGATGGGTTTGAGACTCTATGCCATGAGTTGATATATATAATGAAAATAATGATGTTTTTTTGTACTTGAATTATCTATCCATGATTTTCATAATCTTTTAATTTAGTGTAAGAGTTTGAAACATTGAAGCCAAAATGGCTTGTCTGGATGATTAAAGACTACGAGAGAGAAGGTTAACAAATTGGTCTATAATACCAATTGTTTTTATTATGATTGTGATTTTTTTGTTTCAAGGTTTATATAATAAGGTTAAAATATCATGTTTATATATTATAAGTCCTTGATTATGTTCTATCAGATGTTAGAATTTCATGTTTCCATGACTATGTTTTGAGACTAGTTAGTAGTTCTAAGTGAGCTTCTTGCAGAGAAGAATTTCAGCCTATATACCATGATTTGAACCATATTATAAAGTTTTGTATGATCCTAGGCTCATGAGGTTTTTGTAACTATGATTTTTTTCCATAGTTTTTTGTCAAATTTTTTCTTATGCTTCAATTGTTCAAGACAGGTTTTTTGTGTATGCACAGGCCTATTATGAATAGTGTTTTGAGAAGAGGTTAAAGTAGTAGTTGGATATAGAAGGTTTTTTGTAAATAAAATGAAGTTGGATAAGGTAAATTTGAGATAAGTATGATTTTTTCTTACTATATGTGGATTTTGGTAGAGTTCCAAGAAAGACAAAGTGTAACATTCTCTAATGAAGGCCTAAACCAATTAGGTCTCCATAAGAACTAAAAGAGAATTTGGTCTATTAAGATATGGATGAATTAATGTATTGGTTGGTTAATATTTTTAAAATTTCCTAAGACATATTTAAAGGGTAATAAAAAATTACAAGTTTGTATGTCTAACCAAGGTGTATGAGAGCAAGAGACTAGTATAAGTATAAAGTAGTTTTAGGTATATTTATAAGAGTTGAGTAAGAGTGTGTGCAAGAAAATAAAAGAGTAAAAAGAGGAGAAATAGGTCATATGTACCATTATATGGGTATATTGAATATATAATATAATGTTTTAATATGAGAATCAAGGTCATATGACCTAATCAAGTCAAGAAGAAGGCTAGTTGAGTGAAGAAGGCTAGAGGCTAGTTTGAGAGGAATAGAAGTGTGTGAACAGATAAAGAAGAGGACCATAATTTATTGAAAATTAAAAAATAAATAAATAGGAACATATTATAAGTCTATTAGGTTATCATAAATGAGAATATATGTATTATAGGAATAGAAGTGTGTGAACAGATAAAGAAGAGGACCATCATTTGTTGAAAATTACAACAAAAATAAAGAGGAACATATTATAAGTCTATTAGGTTATCATAGATGAGCATATGTGTATTAGAGGCTTGAATATGTTGATAAGTCCATGATGAGGTAAATAATGTGTAGAGAGACTAGATAGAAGATTGAGTATGATATTGATGTCATAGAGATTAGAAGAAAGAGAGAGAGTAGAAGAATACCATCATCAAGTGTTGATAATCATTAAGGAAAAGGTGGAAAAATCATTTATGGATGAGTGGGTGATGATTAATCATAGTTTTGATTGAGTGGGTGATTAATCAACAAGGGGGTTAGTTCCTCCTAGAAATTTGGTGCCTACTAAAGTCAAGTGGGTGCTTGGTGAACTAGGGGGTTGCTTCTTCCTTGCAAGTTGGTTCTTGCTAAATCAAGGTTGAGTTGGTGCTTATCTAGTTGAGGTAGGTTCACCATGTGAATTTGGTGATTCACTAAAATTGGTGTTTATCTTATAGGACTATAGTACATTTGCATCATTAGTGGGGTTTCTTCCCCTTGAGGGTTTCCCACATATATACTCTGTTCATGTGTTTCATGCTCTGGTAGATAGGTGCTTATGCTTGCTAATACATACATGATTTTTTAAATAATCTTTGATTGCTTAAGTAATATTGTTAAATAAGGTTTTTTAATATTTATTCACTCCCCTCTTAGTCATTTTTATTCCAACACATATTATGAATCTATAGCATGTGAAGACTTTGAATCCCTTTATTCAATGTTTGTAACTTTGTCCTACAAGGTTTTCATGACTTGAAGGAGTGATTTAACTGTAGGCCTTTTGGGATTTTGATTAACAATTTAAGTAGTCACCAAAGGGGATATAAACATGTTTTAAGTAGTAATAGGCATTGAAACCAATATTTGTGTTGAAACTATGTAAGTTTATAATAGATGTATCACTACTAGTTTCAGGGAAAAAAGGTTGAAACACATAATATGTTCCTCCATTATATGTATTGAGATACAATGTGTTCAAGGGTAGGGATGTACCTACTAATTTTTTTGAATTTTTATCTTCAAGTATAGTTTTGAAGATTTTATCAAGATATTCAGGGTTTTGTTGAATGCACTCATGAAACATTACAATTGCATGCACCTGTTCATTATCTACTTGGTCATTTTATTTTATTTTTGGATTTATATTATCATAATATTATTCTATGATAAAAATATTAGGATTTTTTTCATTATCAACATGGTTATCATCATGATCCAATGTATGAGAACCCTCATTGGTTTGAGACATCTTGGATGGGTTGAGTGGAAGCTCAATATGCTTAATACACACACCCCAAAATCTAAGGTTATACCTAGGTTGCATGCAAAATAGTACCAATAAAAAATGAAAAAGTACATCAATATAAGACCTTAGATGGTTTAAAATCCTAGGAATTTTAAAAAATGATTTCACACAGATTGGGTTTACCGAATGTTTAACCCTAATTTGGATTTTGGAATCCTACTTGGGTAGATAAGGTTAAGTGTATAGAAATGATATGTCACAAGGGTGAATATTAGATATATATCAGGCCAATTAATTTACTAAACTTAGATGTACCATATGCTAAATTTATTAAACTAAGATAGGCTATTTAAGGAAAGTAAAACTATGCTAGATATAGAAATGACATAATAGAGAGTACTTAGATAGTTTTGATACTACTACATAAATGGATATAGTATAGGTAGAAATAAGGTAGGAGGATAATTTTGGAATAGTCATCAAATTTTGGATTTGGTGTCTTTATCTCTCTTGATAATTGCATTAGCCTAAGATGATTATGTCGATGCTAGTGTTTGGGTTTGATGCTAGTGTCATGTATGAAATATTTAGTAAAATAGGATGCAACCACATATAAGCTTCTAGGTTTGGCTTCACCTTTACTTTTGTGCATTCATATCTAGGTCATAGACTATCACTCCTAGTTAAATGGAAAAAACCTAGCTTTCCATATTTAATGTGACCTTTAGGAAAAATGGTTTTGTGGGCACATGGTATCGAGATGACCTGAAATGATCCAAATATTAAAGGGTGATACCTACATAGCCAATACTCCATAAAAGGGCCTAATACTCATGTATTCATCCCTTACATATTGGATTGTGTATGAATCATGTAATGTGCATAAAATAAGTACCATAATGACCTAGCTTGTAACTTAAAAAGTTTGATAGTTTAGTACTTCAGACTCGTAACTAGGATGTTCCTTTGAATGATATTAATAATAGGGTAGAATAAGAAAACTAATGATAAATTGAGTGTTTCTTGAGTGTTCTTTTGGTTTAATTTCTAGGTGATAAATTAATGAGGGTTGATATTATATTTATACCAATCCTATTAGGAGATTACTCACATAAAATAACCTAGGTTGACCATTATAATACATTTATTTTCAAATTAGATGGCTTGAGGTAATTGGACACTGGCATTGGGTTAGGGAAGTAACATTGATACTACTGTATCTCTTATACATGGTGTTTAGGGATAAGGAGAGTAGGCATAGGATAAGAACTTGTATAGGTGTAAGATAACTACATTGTAAGCATTTTGGGTAAGCTAAGATGTATGTGTGATCAATATAAGGCTGGTAAAACTAAGAGATTGGCTAAGGGGCACAAGATAAAGTAGATACAAGGCATATAAAAACAAGGTATGTGTAGAACTAATAAGAACAACCAAGGTTTGAGTTTTCTTAGTGTACAATATTGAGGTGCTACATAATCAAAAAATATCATCTACACCTTGATACATAAATATAGTCATACACTCTTTTAAGTACTACTTTGATATTATATTTGGAGAAATGTTCCTTTCTTAAAAATTATAGGGTAGTTCATCCCATATTTTTATGCATGAAGAAATATCTATTTTACCAATTTGATCCAAATATGTAAGATACTAATTTTGGACTTGAACTTGCTTTCTTACAAAATGTAAGGCCGCATCTAATTCTTCCATTAGGGTGACCTAGTCTTCTTATATCTTTGTTGGCCTAGTATATTTCCCCCTTATTATTAAATTTTCCTCTTTTTCACTTTCATGATTTTGAATCATTTCATTACCTCTCTTGTCTTCATTGAAAGATATGAAGAAAAGGATCTTAGTATCACATCCATAAAATATAGGTTTATATTCCATTATAAATAAAAAATACCAACATAATCATGAAGATATAATTCACACTATTGATTTTGAAATTCAAGGGTACTCTTCTCATAGACACTAAATAGGGATTGGGGATCACTTACTATTATAGGTATTTTATAATAACTTTTCAACTGATCTATTCCATATATATGAGATACTAATTTTGGGATCAAACTTGTTTTATTACAAAATGTAAGGCCATTTCTAACCATTCAATAAGGGTGACCTAGTATTTTACTATATTTATTGGCCTCTTTTCCCCTTATTATTATTTTTCCTCTTTTTCCATTTAATGATATTTAGTCATTTTCTTACCTCTGTTGTCTTGATTGACCATATATGAAGAAAAGGATCTTAGTAGTGTATCTCCCACATATAAGTTTGGATTCCATTATAAATCATAAATAATGACATAATAATGAAGATAGAACTCACACATTTGATGTTAAAATTTAAGGGTACTCTTATCATAGACATTAATTAAGGACTCGAGATTACTTACTATTATTGGAAGATTATAATATAGTAGCATGAATTTAAATTTCAGCCATTGTTCCTTGAGGTAGAGGGCATATACCCTTGTAGATGGTTTTAAATCTATCATTTGGATAGTTAGTTGGCTTAACTCTTCCATTTTCCTTTCATTTAAATATTTTTGTTTTATTTGTATTACAATTTCAACTCTACCACTTTAAATTTTTCTTTCATAGTCTTATTTCATTCCATCATTTGACTATATTGGTTATACCATTGGACATGTAGGTCTTAAATATTAACATTTATGTTCCTAATTATTTCATCCTAACTTCATTCATTTGTTTGATTGGAATTATGTACACAATTTATTTTAATGGTAGTTGTAGTTATAGTAGGTTATGTTGAAACCTATGTTATGCTACGAGGATTACAATATGTCTAATTTATGCTTCTGACACCCTAAAAAATACATCCATCCCATTCTTTTGATTTTAAATAATCCTAATATGTGACATAAGAGTTTCAATTTTACATCTAAAAAATCTTCTACCCTTTCTTTTGACCTCATTAATTTGCACCATAAGGCCTAAGACTGAGGGTGTATATAATAATTATTTTGGTTGTGCAGACTGAATACATAGATATGAATTTGGATGGGACAATCAAACACACATTCAATGAATTATAAGTCTTATTTGTAATAAATGCAAATTTTATTCATAAATCAACGAATAGGGAGAAAAGACTATAATTTCTATATTACATGTATGCAGAGTAGATGCATAGAGTAAGCTTTTCATGTTACGACTATGCCAATGGCATCGATTTGGTTGTCATTATTATTTTTTGCTAGATGTGTATGCCACATATTTAAATTTTTTAATAAAAAATAATTATTAACTATTATACAACTATAAAAGAGGATGACGATAGGAACATTAATATCCTATCAGATTTGGTAGTTGGTAATTGTCTAAATAGTTAATGTCCAAGATGGATTCAATGACCTCTAATATTAACAACCTCTATTAGAGGATAACATACATTTGGGCCACATTTTTAATCATGCAATCAAGGTAGGCTGACACAATTATGCTAGGGTGAGGCCTCAAGGAGAAATTAAATCTATGATTAGATGTCAGTAAAACATATAAGACTACAAACTATGGAGTGTCCAGGCTATGATCTAAGGTGATGGTTAAACCAAAGTCTACGAGTAAGCATGGGACTTTTTTTTTAAGGTTGTAAGTTTCAAGAAAATGAGTGTGCATGATTTCATGAGAAGTGTGATATATATTTAGAATAACAAATAAAGAGTGTATTTAAATACATAGAGGTTACACATGGATCACTCACCATTTCTTAAAGATTAACAGTCCTTATTGTGTTGATGTTCAGTTGAGGAAACTAAATTCAAATATATTGAGAAATTTACCACCAAGTTTGATTAGTTTATTTCCTAATCTTGACAACTTAGAATAGTTGATGTGTATCATGGAGGGTGAGTGTATCTATCACTTTGATGACCTAGTCCTTCCTTATGGGGTGCAAGTGTTCATGATCTCTATTAGAAGGATATTGTGTTGTTGATCACTCAAGAAATGGTATAGTACAAGGTTTGATAAGTTCCATGTTGAAGAATGGGTACAAGCCAAATTATGGAAATAAATCAATAACAAAGGTATTATCACTAGTTATGTTCATAATGGTGTAAGGACCATAATGCAAATGTCTGATCTTCCAGTTTGTACCTTTAAATCAATCCTTCTAAAGGTACACCCAAAATTTGTATCCAAATTCAAATGCATGAGGTGTGAGATGCATGTCATGACACTCCTTATAATTTACTTATTTTTGAGAGAGGATATGTTGAACCTACTAATGAATAGGTTGGATGTGTTATATAAAATTATCATCTTTATCTTCTTATTCTTATGTGTGTGACTCAGTGTCAACTAGTGCATGGTAGGATATGTATAGAGGTTCCAATAGGTGAAAACCAAGACAAGTATGGAAAGGAATATGACCCATTAAGATGTACAACACTCTATTGTAGGCATTTTGAATGTATAAGAGATTATCATCCCAAGTGTGATCATATATGTCATTTTACATCATAAAAGATGGGCAAGTGTGTGATTGACCATTTTAGTTTTCCCATCTATTTTTGGGTGAAAGGACATAAATTGATCTAGATACGTACCCATGAATTACCACAATGCTTTCCAAAGGTGACTTATAAAGCACAGATCTTGATCAAAGACAATGGATGTTGGGAGACCAAAATGAACCCAAACAAAGTTAAAGAAGGCTTGCATAGTTCTAGCTACATCAATGTATTTATTGCATGTGACCATGATATCCATCTTAGAAAACCTATCCACTATAAAAAAAACATCATCATGCTATTGTCTCATCATAGGTAACCCAGTCATGAAATCCATGCTAATAGATTTCCATGGTTTGGATAGAATTGATAGAGGTGTGGAAATTCCTAGCTTATTATTTATAGGCTTAGAAATGTAACAAGAAATTCAAGTATTTATGTGGTGTTTCATGTTTGTGTGCATGTTTGGTCAGTATAAGTGTGATTGTAATGCAATAAGAGTCTTTTTCATGTCGAAGTTTCCTAAGGTATTGGCATAGCATACCTATCGAATAAGTCATTAATAAGGTGTGCTATTAGGAAAATAAAGATGTTTGAGATTGTAGAGAATTTGGTTAGACAAGTAGAACACTTGTATTTTTATGTTGTTTTAGTCTTGTTTAAGTCACTTGGAAGTCCTGGTCAGCTAAATAGAGGGATACCCAATTTGTGAGTTTATGGATGTGCATGTCTAGCACCATATGAGCATGCCAAATGGAAGTCAGCTAAGGTTGTCTAATACCTTTTAATCCTTCCCTTTCCTTTGATTGATCATGATATGGAATTACTATAGGTAATTCATATATTTCATGTGTCACATATTCTCCAATTTTTTCTATGTCTATAGGAATTGAAGTGGCTTTTGATTTTAATGAATGACTTATTAGGACTTGTTTCAAAGTCTTAATATTAAGTTAGGTTGTTAGGTTAATAATAAATAATGTTAAGAAAATAATAATGTAAATGGGAATGAATATTTTATAAATACATCACATTTAATAATATTTAGTTACATTGATCTATGTTTTTGTGTTAAATAATTACAACTACTTTTCAGTTTGCATTCCCATGAGAAGTGTTTATTAGATTAGTTAGTTTAATTGATTATAGGTAAAATATTATATATAAATTATATTGTGTTTAAAAAGGGTTAATGGTATATTTTCACCCTTTTCATGTACTTGATTTATTTTTATTAATAAAATAATTGTGGACCTGCCTCAGTGGGCACAAGATTTACCTCCGTTAATTTTGCTTGGTTAATTAAATTATTCGAGTTCCATCAATGGCATCAGAGCCTAGTTGAGCATGGTAGCATGGTAAATGCATGGTTAAAGGAGTGCATAATTATATAAATGTGATCTTCATTCATGTATCATAACAAGATTCACTTGAAATCAATTTTCAAATACATGGTATGTTTTTCATTAATTTTTTTGTGTGAAAACATTTGAAATATTATTCAAAAATCAATATTTTCAAATAAATATTTTTCCAAGCATGTTATTGGTGGATATAATACATTATAAATTCGTATTTATTGATAAAATTTCATATTTTATGGCTATATTCTAGTATAAGTTAGATTTGACATTTTGAAGCTTTGTAAATCCTAGGGAAAGTGATTATTTGCATTCAAAACCAATTTTTTTCCCCAAAGATTCAAATTTAATGATTTATATGATCTTTTTGGCTTGTAAAACCTATTTAAAATAGTTTTATATCCTCCATAATTTGTTCCATAAATCTGAAAATGGTCTGGGTGATCTGAGAAGTTTGTTGAATGATTCTCCTTGATTTAAACCTTCTAAAGGTAAAAATCTGATTTTTAACCATTGAAAACCCCACAAAAGCATTTTTAAATATTTTTACAGCATATTTTAAACAATTTATGGCATTTATATGCATTTAATTAAATATGAGATTTAAATTTGGATATTTGATAAGTTTTGACTTATTTTGGGCCTCAAATTGTCAAACATTTATCCTGAATTACTCTAGAATGCATTTTAATCACTCTTGTTGAGTTGTAAAAAAAAAAAAAATTTTTATAGACTCATTTAATACCATTAACTATATAAAACTTTCATTTTGTGGAAAAAATATTTCATAGTGCTTAGATCTACTTAAAACTCTCAAAAATTCTCCTTTTATGAGCTTATACGACCTTATACGGCTTGGTATGGATCTAAGTGGTTTGTTGAAGCTTTAGGAATTTATATAGGAAGACATAGCATCCCATTTTCAGGTTTTGGCATGATATGAATCTGAAATAATAATATTATTTCATTTGACTAAAGTTTGATATAGTTTGTGAGGAAATTTAGGTTTTGTGGGGTCCATCAAATTGGAAGCTTTTAATGCATTTTCAAATAAATCACTGGTGATTTAATTTTTACTTGAAAAAATATTTTATTTTTAATTATTCATGAAGTAAAAATAATATTTAAATACATTATTCTCCTTTTATGCATTGCAAATGCCCATAGAGCAATTGGCGAATCTCATTTTGTAACAACTCTTGGAAGGTGGAGGTCCATGGTTCAAAAATTCCTTTTAGAGAAAAGTAAAAATAGTTATTTGATTTTTGGAGAATATTCCATTCTTTTTGGAATATTTTACATTATTTACACATTGTAAATGGCTTAAAATTTATACAAGTGTGTTTTATAGTGAAAGAAAAAGAGTGTAATTGGTGATATAAGAGTGTTGTATTGCTTTGGTGAAATAAAGGTGTAATTGGTGAAATAAGGGTGTAATATTTTTATTTTTGGTGAGGATAAGTGAAAAAACCATAAAAAATCTATCTCTTTTTTCTCTATATGGAGTTTAATGAAAAACCCTTTAGAAGCATTATTTTGTGTAATGTGTTCTTAGTGAGTGTGTTGTTCTTTTCATTTATTGCACTTGCTTTCATTTGTCACATTTGATTTCATTTCAAGATGCCAAAGATTCAAAATTATCTTTCATATGGTGATATATTAATGATTTATAATTAATTTAATTATAAATGTTTGATGGAATCTTCATGAGCATTTAATAAGTTATAAGATATTGTAAATAATGAAAATTGTACATTGCCTACAAAACATGCCAAAATTGATAGTTTTAATCTTAATGATTATAAATAACTCATTTTAATCAAGTTTTATTGAACTTTTGATACCTATATACATATTTAAAACTCTCCTCATAGTTACACTACATGAAAAACTTTATCTGATTTGTATGATAAAAAGCCTAAACATAAGAATATAGATATCCGCATGCAGTTGTTTACTTTATTATTAGAGGAAGATGGGGATATGGGAGAGTACATGTCTAATTTGAATAATATTTCTATGGATTATATTAAGGTTGGGTTTTGAAAATTAGATGACGACTCATAGTTACTACTACATTGAAAGGACTACCTCTGTCTTATAAGAATTTTGTATAAATATTATTTGTCTTTGACAAGATCACATGAATAAATTTTGATAAATTGGATGAGTTGATATTTCAATATGACCTATTTCTACCCAATAAATCCAAAAAAACTGAGAAATCCCATGTTTTAGATTCCAATCCTAGGTCATCTTCTTTTGATCAACAAAACTATAAAGGGAAAAGTTTAGAGGGTGTTGAGGTTATAGAGGAGGTAGATTTCAAAACTAAGGTATAATATATCATAAAAATAATTATTAAAATCAAAAATCTAACCATTTTGACTCAAATGAGATGAGTGATAGAGGATGTGGTCACAAATTTTATAGAGGAAGAGGTCAAGGTATATTAGACATTCAGTGTCATAGATGTGGGAAATTTTGTCACATTCCTCTTAGTGGAAGATTCCTTTTCAAAAAATTTAGAGGCAAAAAAAAGTGACTAAGTCTAAATCTAATCATTATGTTGAACATGATTATAATGAGTCTAGAAATGTTGCTCATGAATCTACATTCACCACTTTAGGGAACATTACTTATATGGAATATGAGGCTAGAGATGAGTTTACAGATGTGTGGGTTTTAGATAAAAGAGACACCAAATACATGACATATAGGTGAGACTTATTTTTTAATTTCAAAGAAGGTTCTCTCTCTTTTATATCCTTGGAAAATAAGTATATGCATACTCCACAAGGTCTTGGGTCAATTTAGATTCTCCTTCCTAATGGATCTATCAAATACTTGGAGAATGTTTGGTATGTTCCCAAATTGAAAAAACATCTTCTTTACTTGGTAAGTATTCATAAGAAAGGTTATCAAATTGTGCTTGAAAATGGGCGTATTTCTATCAATTCAGTGAAGGATGGATACAAAACCATCTACATTGGTTATAAGGATAGAAATTTGGCTAGATTGCATTGTAAAGTGCTTTCTCCCATAATAGAATTTATGATAGTTGTTGATATAGGTACAAGTACTATGTCTACACAATGGTTATGGAATCTCCATCATAGACATTTGATTGTTCACTCTTTAGTGGACTTATAGAGATATGGTATGGTGAGTGGGTTCCCCACTTTTTACAAAGATAGTATTATTTATGAATAATGTGTTTTGGGAAAACAAAATTCAGAAAAATTTCCAAATAATTCTTCATAGTGAGCTAATAAATGTTTTCAATTAGTTCATAGTGATGTATGTGACATGAAAAATTCATCTATTATAGGGTGTAGGTATTTTGGTTTGTTTAACGATGATTTTTATAGGATGACTTCGGTGTTTTTCATGAAAAATAAATCATAAGTTTTCACTAAGTTTTTTCATTGGTTACACTTAGTTTAAAAGGAAATAGGTTCACACTTGGCCACTCTTCATTCAGATAATGGTGGTGATTATACCTCAAATGAATTTCCAAATTACTATCAGGAAATTTTATTCATAAATAATATAATAATGCTTATACTCCATAATAAAATGGATTATCTGAACAAATGAATAAGACTTTAAAGGGAACAACTCAAGCTATGTTTCACTATAAATAGTTTGATGATAAATTTTATGTTGAATTCATTGGTACTTCAATTTATTTAAGAAATAGGTCCCCTACAACTACACTTTTGGGACAAACTCCATATGAGGCTTGGTATGGGTTTAAACCAAAAGTTTAACACTTGAAAGTTTTTGGATGGCTTTGTTTCACTTTATTTCCCACTTAACATAGAACAGAGTTGAAACCATAATGTCAAAAATAAATCTTTTTTGGATATTAATAAAATAAAAATGGGTATAATTTGCTTACATAGGATGCATGTAAATTCATAGTCAACAAGGATGTGATATTTGATGAATTTGGTGCTTTGAACAATGTAGAGATTGATTCTCATTTTGATAGGTTAGAGAGGAATATTAAAAAATGTGATAAGGGATTGAGTGATGAGGCCAAATTTCATATATTGTGGTATGAGACTATTATCCATTCTATTTCCTCTATTAATTCATAGGTTCATGACATAGACAATGTTGAAAATTCTTTAAGTCTTCCTTCAACTGGTGCACATAATGAGAATCTGGTGTTCCTAATCTGAATAATTTGAACAAATATCCAAAATGGTCTAAAAGTAATTTTTATAACTTGAAAATAGATGAATTTTGTCTAACAGGTTATAAGAGTTCTCATAAATAGATGAGATATGAAATGGTTGTTACTACTTCTTCCACTGAGCTATCTACTTTTTAGGAAGATTTTACTGAACATGTTTAGCAATAGGTAATGAAAAGTGAGTATGATGTAATACTTGAAAATAATACATGGGTTTTAGTTTATCCACATCCAAATATTTAATCCATAGGATTAAAATGGGTTTATATGACTAAGTATAAATCAAATGGATCCATTGATAAAAACATAAGGCAATACTTATTGTAAAAGGTTATGTGCAACATGGTATTGACTATGAGGAATGTTTGCACCAACTACCAAATGAAATATTATTCATATGGTACTTGACTTAGAAGCATAAAATGTTTGTAAAGTACATTATATGGATGTTAAAAGTACTTTCTTGAATGGTGATTTACAAGGATAAGTATTTATGAAACACTCTCAAGGTTTGAGAAAGTGGGTGTACAATACAAAGTGTGTAAATTAATCAAAGATCTCTATGGAATCAAACAAGCACCCAATGCTTGGTATGAGAAAATGGATTCATACTTGAATAAAATTTGATTTAAATGTAGTGAATCTAATGATGTTATCTATATTTGAGTATAGGGTAAAAAATTGGTGATTCTTGTTCTCTATGTAATTGACTTGTTTCTCACTAGTAATGATGAAAACAATAACAAGTCTATGAAGAAGGAATTAAAAGATGGGTTTGAAATGACAAATCTTTGAATTTTTCACTATTATCTAGGAATAAAAGTAAATTAAAAGATAAAATTATTTTCATTTCAAAATCTAAGTATATTTCTAAGTTATTAACTAGGTTTAACATGAATGATTTCAAACCTACCCTCACTCCCATGGAAATTAATTTGAAATTGTCTAAGGATGATGGCAATACCCTTTTTTATGGCACACCAAATATAGGTAATTGGAGGGTGGTTTGATATACTTTATGACTACTAGGCCTGATATATCATTTTTAGTTAGAATTTTGTCTAGGTTTATGCATGGGCCTAGATAAATTCATTGGCATGCATAAAATAGATAACTTCATTACCTTCAAGGAACAAAAAAATATGGTGTTGAGTACTACCACAAAAAGAAATTAAAACTTGTTGGGTATTATGATGTGGATTTTGGTGGATGTGTGGATGATAGAGTTTCCACAACATAATACAATATGCATATGGGTTTACCTACCATTGCTTGGTGTTTGAAGAAGTAGGATACAGTGGTAAATTCATTAGTAGAATCATAATACATCATATCATGGGATGATTCTATATATATTGACTATTTAAGTCATATTATTGAAGATATTTATATTTCTCAAATTGATCCCATGCAGTTATACATCGATAATCAAAGTGCAATCAAGATGTCTAAAAATCTAGTATTTCATGCCAAATTAAAAATAATGGTTGTCAAATATCACTATCTACAAATTTTTGTGGTGAAGAAAGCACTTGATCCATTATATTTCCCAAATTTTGATCACATAGATGACATTTTCACAAAACTCCTTGATAGAATCAAATTTGAGAAATTTAGAAAAATGCTTGGCATGTGTCCAAATAACCAACTTTCGATCATGGGGGGGGGGGTTTGTTAGGACTTATTCCAAAGTCTTAACATTATGTTAAGTTGTTAGGTTAATAATAAATAATTTAGGTAAATATTAATGTAAAGGGTCATGCATATTTTATAAATACACCCTCTTTAATACTCTTTGTTACTTTGATTTATGTTTTTTTGTTAAATAATTACAACTACTTTTCAGGTTGCATTCCTATGAGAAGTGGTTATTAGGTTATTTGGTTTTACTGATCATAGGTGAAATATTATATATACATGGTATTATGTGTAAAAAGGGTTAATGGCATATTGGCACCCTTTTGATGTACTCAATTTTTTTTGATTAATAAAATACTTATGGACCTACCTCAACAGACATAAGATTTACCTCTAGTAATTTTACTTGGTTAATTAAATTGTTTAAGTTCCATCGCAACTATCTCCTTCCCTATAATTTAGGGGTATCATTAATTTATTTATTTCAAAATAATATGTAGTTATTTATTATAGGTGGAGTACCTTTTCACCATGTCTTGAATGTCTCTAATTGGTATGTGACTGAATGTCCATGTTATATGAATATTGTACCATGTGTGTAGTCAGAAGCATCAATGTGGATTTAAAGGAATGCGTAATGTCAGGCATTATGAGAATGAGAGATACACAAAGGTGTCATTTGAGTTCCTTAAAATAATTTTATTGTGTATAAGTCCAATCGAACTTAGCTTTTTCATGTGTTATATAGTTGAGAACCCAAGAGATGAGCGAGAAACCAAGGATGAACCTACAATTGAAGTTAGCAAGTACAAGAAAATTCATCAATTTTATGAGATTATATAGAGTAGGGTAATATTGGATTACTTTTATATTATATGGATCTACACACTTGGATGTGTGATCAATGATATAACCTAGATACTAAATATATGCAACATTGAGTATACACTTTGCTGAGTTGGATTTAAACATGTGTTGACACAAGGTGTTGAAGATGTGTGAGATGTTCTCTATATGTTCATCCTAAGTCTTATTGAATATGTTTATGTAATATAAGTAGATGATGATGAATGAGTTTAGGAAGGTCCTGAATAGATCATCCATCAAATTCATAAAAGTGGATAGCACATTAGTTAGGCTAAAAGGCATGGCCAACCTTTTGTATAATCATTATCAAGTCTTAAATGTTTTATTTTAGATGTTATTAGAATGAAATATAACTTGATGGTAACATGTCTTCAAGTCCATCTTCATGTAGAATTGAGTAGCTCTGAGTTGGTTTGAAAGGTCATAAATGTGTGGTAATGGGTATTAATTCTTCACCGTTATCTTTCTAAGTGCATGATAGTCTATGCAAAGTCATAAAGACCCATCCATATTAGGTGTGAGGGATATTGGAATTCCATAAAGTGAAGAGATAGGTCTATTATTTACCTAATCAATGAGCTCTTATATTTGAAAATATATTTCATCATTCTCCCAAACTTATCTATGATATAAGGGTCTATTAAAAACAAGGGATACATGAACCAAATCTATGTGGCACTTTACTACGTAGTGTGTTAGAAGTCCTTCAATATTTACAAATTATTCTTTACATTACTCTAGTAACTTGTTAACCTATTACTACTATGACATTTCATAAATGTTACAAACTTCTAGAGTGTGCCTTGTCATCTATTGCATAGATGTGTCAGAGTGAACCATGAGTAACACTAACTTTTATGTGTGTGAGACAAGTTTGTGACATTACTTAACAAAGACTAAGGTGAATTTGGTCATAGGTGATAACTCAAAGAGGTGGTAGAAATTATCTTATGCATAGATAGTCCAATGTTGTGGCTTAGATTAATATGTAGCTTTATGGCCGTACATATATGGTCTCCATAGCAAGATGTCATAAGCCTCCAAAGGTATAATATCATAAATGACATTATCCTCCATAGGCTTGAATTAATACCAAAAAGTGCATTATCACCAGACCTGTATATATTTCCCATACTATATCCACCCCATAAAATATGGATTGGGATGTGAAGTAGTGGTAAGACCAAGGCATTAAGCTATATATTTCACAATGATGTTCTTTTAACTACCACTATTGATGATGACATGGAGAGGCTGACCCTCCATCCATAAATTATTGTGAAAGAGAAGTTTGTGATCTTAAAAGATGTTTATTATAGTGGTTTTGGTGCTTAGATAAGAGGCTTTTAGATTAGTTATATCCATTGGTGTGGGTCCTTATAGAGACTATGTGATCAGAGACTATTATGCATGGTATTCAAAGTTATCATGGGTGGATGAATGATGGTAGTGGAAACACTCATCACCTGATTTATTTTTGCCTTTATCTAAAGCAAAAGGTTTATGAGACTTTGATTTATGCATAGTATTTTGAGGCTACTCACCTTTTTGAGAAGTTTTGTGTTTCTGTGAAGAAGGATTCAATGTGGAGTTGTATGAGGGATAGGTCTTACACACTGAATTGGATGAAGAGGTGGTATAATACTTCATATTTTCCTTAGATTTAATCTTGGTGATGTTATATTATGCTTTCATAAAATTTTGAAATTAAATAACTCCAGCTTCACATTAATAGAAGATGATATTAAACTTATGTATTTCAACACCCTTTGTTGTTAACTCAAGTTCTATACCAAGAACATAGTTTAGTCATGGAATAAATTATTTTAGTATACCATATATTGATCCTTATGCTATAGTAGTTGTTTGAAATTGGTGTATTCATATTCAAAGTGTTGGAGAGGTTAGTATTCCTCCTTCAACATATTGATAAAAGTATTCAATGTATTGATTAGAATACACTTTTATGCATATTATGTACTAAAGGTCTCCCAAAAGTGAACAACAAGAATGATCATCCTTAGTACTATGAAGGATATATTATCAGTATTGGTGAAATAGTTGACTAATAAGTACACCTTAAGTTATCGAATATAGGCATCCAATGATTTTGAATCAGTCTTACCTTCGAACATAGGGATGCCAAGATTGACTTGTACTTTGAAGGGGTTTTTTAATGAAATTATTACAAAGTATGTTATTGAAATGAATGGGAAGGTGTCATGTTGCATTGAATCATCACCCCATAGAACTGACCAAAACTCTTAGTGTGTGTTATGCATCCAGTGCATCACTGATGAGCCTTTGAACTTCAGGGGTTGCCTCAAGTTAGTTCTAGGCATCAACCATCTTGATTTTACTATGAAATTATTATAGGATATCTAAAACATAATTAACTATTAAAACTTATTTCTAATTATGCTCACATAGTTACAAGCATAGAAAATAATAGAGTTAATCTTTGATACCAATTTATTTTCACCATGGGGCCCATAATCGAGTATAGATGAAAAATAAGTTTGGTTGTGCATATTTAATGCATGGAGATGTATTCAAATGGAACAATCAAACATACATTCATTAGAGAGAAATTATTACTAGTAGGAAATGCAACTTCTATTCATAAATGAAATAATATAGAGAATATATTATAATGTCTATAGTGAATGTATATATAATATATGCATGAAGTAAGATATCTATGTTATGACTATGTCAATACCATCGATCTAGTTATCATTATTATTTTTGGCCAGATGCATATTTTATATATATAACATGCATAATACAAAATAAGTATTAACCATTATACAAATATCAAGGAGGATGTTGATAGGTATGTTAATCTCCTATTAGAATTCATAGTTGGAAATTGTTTGAATAGTTAATGATTAGGCTATCTTTAATGACCTCTGATCTTGGTATCCTCCATTAATGACTAATGACCAATTAGGCCACATTTAGTATCATGCAGTCTTGGTATAATGACACTTATTTGTGCTAAGTTAGGTACCAAAGGAGCAAGTGAGTCTATGAGTAGATGTTCATGGGGCATAAAAGACTGCAAGCTATGGAATTTGTAGTAAGGTGCATGGGCTATGATCTGAGGTGAATGTTGCACATAATTTTGTGACTAGGCATATGACTTGTGTGTAAGGTTTTGAGCAAGTTTTAGGAAAAGGAGTATGCATGGTTATATGAAAGGTGTTATATCTACATATAAGAACAAATGAGGAGTGTATTTGACTATGTATAGGATACACATTGATCACTCCTTACCCTTATATTGTGTGTCTAAGGAGGAAGGGGATAATCTTAGCCTTCTTATTCTTGAGGAAGGTTTGTCTACTCTCAAACTCTCTTCTAATTCTTCAATTTCCATATTTCCTTATTTCTCATTAACTACCATAGATTTTTTAGCTACCACATCTTCTCTTTGTCCTCAACTGACATATTATCCTCTTGTTCTTAAGGTGGAAGATGCTAAATTCCCAATAAGATTTTCCATGTTAAATTTGGCCTTTTATCCCTTAGACACTTTTGCACTATAATCTAAATTATGCAATGAAAATAAAAATCCTCTAATTTTCCCTTTTGTTACTCTTCTACCATTTATGTCAATATATTCAGTAGAAAATATGGCGTATTGACCCTTTCATTATGACCCAAGTGGTTGAGGAGTTTAAAATGGATGTATAGAGCATGAAGTGTTTCCCTATGCATGTGAGGTATTTTATGACAAAGGTCACAACTTATAACCATAAATAATGTAATTCAGATTGAAGTGTGCCATGGTTAGAAGATTCTAAATGTTCAACAACTACATAAAATATATCTCTTGTTGTTGTGTCAATTAGTCATTATTGCCATAACACTCTTATATGTGGAAGGTCGGCTACCTTTTCTAGTAGTTCTTTAGTGAACTTAGACTATAGCCCACTAATGGTAGCAACACCATATTTTAGAGTTTATGTAATATCCTTATCTATTTGATTATCATATCTTATCAATTTATCAAAATAAATCAGCCAACCTAAATTTTTGAAGATGTTGACTAGATCTTATCTCCTTGTCAATGGTATGAGTTTTTTTAGTTTTTTCCCAAATAAAATATCTACCCATGTTTTCTCAATTTTTTTATTATAAAAAATAAAAAATTTGAAACTTTTAGAATAGAATGAGAGAGTTTCAAATTTCAAAAATGTTTTCTATATTTTTATGTTACTAAAACGATGCTTTTTGGTACTACTTTATTCATTATTGTAATCCTTTCTCTACTTATTCTTCAAGTGCGCATAAAAATCATGATAAGACAACTCTCTTCCCAGATTTAATTCTAAATTCATGTAGAAACCAATTATTATCTTGTATAAATCCTTACAAATTCATGTAGAAGGTATCTAACAAGAATGCATTAGAAAAAGGAAATAAGAAATGGTTGCCATTGATTTCCTAGGAAATAAAAATAATCTTGGTGATGATTGTCAAGAGTGGTGTTAATTTCACTCAACATTTTGAGACACTATTTACCCCTTTTTAGAAATTAAGGGTTAGGAGGAATATAATATTAAATATTGAAGTAAACTATCCCTCAAAATTAGGCCAATTAAATAATTTAGTTTATGATATTCAATTTCAATATTTAATTATGAATAAAATATATAAAGTACAATGTTAAATAGTATTTTGATTGTGTAATCATGAATAAGAAATAATACATATCTTAAGTAATGATGTGTACACAAATATGATATGTGCAGGTGTGGGAATATGTTGTCTAATGTTTAGGAACAAGTCTTAAGATTTTAGGAGTATTATTTCAGGTGTCTTAGACACTTGCATTGACCTATGGACACTTACATCAATTTTAATATTTAAATCTCAATGAAAATGTTCTATGCAGAATGTTCATTTTATCAAGATTCGACCACCTAGGTCTTTATGGGTTTTCTATCTACTTTCATTTAATGTATATAGATCTCATGCATAAATTTTATATCACTATTTATAGCTCAAAACCCTAGTTCTCTACCTTAGGATATTTTAAATTTATAAAAAATGGGTTAATGGGATCATGGTGTCAAGTTGACCTTAAAGAACCCTCTGTTAATGAGCACTACCTACATAGCCAATACTCCAAGAGGGCCTTAGATTTATGTAGTTATCCCTTATTTTTTGGAATGTGTATGCACAAGAGTGTAAGATACTATATGAATATGTATACAATTATCTATCTTGTAAGTTGAAAATATGGTTCATGGGATGTCTTTTGAGTGCTTCAAACATGTAGTATGATTGATCCTATAATTGATATGCAAATATAGATGAATAGGAGAAAATAAATTGATTGTGCAATTGATTGATTAAACTTGAATAGGTGATTACTTGGTATTTTTATATATGTTGAAATTAATTGGCCTTGACTTATAGTTATACTATCTCTTTTGAAATAATTCTCATAAAAAGGTTAATGATATTCTTAGGCTGACCCATCCACATCAAAATATTTACAAATTTGAGTATTTTAGGGTAACAACACATGTTGGAATAGGTATAATAACATCAATGTTACTATCCTACCCTAAAAATAATTGTCTAGGATGGAGGAATGATGTTGAGTTTCTATATTTCACAGTGAAAGATATATATTAGAGTTTGGGCATTTTATGACTACATGTGAACTAGATAATCATAATAATTAAGGTTGGACTAATAAATAAGTAATTAGACCTATTGAGGTGGTGAGTGTAATCCTTTTGGCTATAAGAAAAGTCAAACTAAAGGGCAGATCCCTGAAATATATTTTTAAAGTGTATAATACTATTTTAACATATAAATATAGATTTAAGTATCTACATGTGCCCCCATTTAATATAGTAATTTGTATACACCATAAATTGGTCAAGTAACCACACATCATGTTTTTTCATAGTCATTTCATAGGAGACTCTAACTAAATAATATAAGATTTGTTCACATTTAGCCATGTCTTTCATTCTTAATCATCTCGATCTTGTTACATGCTCTATAAGCCTTTTTGCCTATTACCGGTCATCTAAAGCCTTTCAAATAGTCATTCCACCTCAGCCAAGTTAGTTTTTTTGTCTTATTTCCATCCCCATAGGTCCTAAGACTGTAGGATATGAGTGCTAGGGTTGGACTATAGGACTGGTGCCACTGGTGTCCGTTTTCAACATTCTTGTCGAGGGCCATTTTGAGTTCCAACGATTAGTTTATTTCACTTAATTAGTTTTATCCCATTTCTTAGATTCATATTTAAGTTTCCCAATGTTGGCCAAATACAAATAAAGCTCTTAAATTTTAAATAAAGAGTCTCTTATATAAAGGAATTCATAAGGGATTTTATATATAACACTTATTACTTTGAAACATTAGACATAATAAAAATTAATCAATATTATAGTTCAACATTCTGCATCACACATAGACTTGCATGCTTGATCAAGGAAGGTCCTAGGCATAAGTAATTCTTGCATATATCATGTGCATTCATTATTTCTATTCCCTAAGGGAGAACTATATTTGATCTAAGACCCTAGATTGAGGGTTAATGTAGTCAATGATCACGACAATACATGTTCTAGATCATGTGATCATTCTTTCCTTAACCCAATTTTTCTCCATTTTGATTTGGATGCATTTGTTTTTTGCATGTGTGTAGATGAATATAGGGTTTGGAGATTAAAATGGACCTTTAGAGAGCTCTATTGACTTCCAACCTTTAAAATTTGGTACACAGGTTCACACTGCATAGTGAACAAAACTCAAAAAGGTTTGATCCTTAGGATAAAAGTGGTAGAGGTGGAATATAGCATCAGTGCCACCCCTATCCTCTTTCAGTACTCCTATCCAATCATAGAATGAAGTCCAAATCTAGATTCTAGATAGTGTCCTAGTCTTGCATCTCAATTTCTATCTCCTAAATCATTCATTTTAGTCCATTTTTAGGTAAGTTTACTTTTCTTCCTCATGTAAATTATTTGATAAAAATATATATTTTTCCATATTAAACTAGATTTTCCCCCTTATTCCAGACCCCTTATTATTTAGGAACTACATACTAGTTTCCTAAAAATAATAAAAAATTTGGTGAACCTGACTTACTTCAAAAAAATCTAAAACCCTAGGTACCCTTAAGGTTTTTCCTTCATATTTTGTGCAAAAAAATAATAATTTCAAAATTATGATTTTTGTACAAATGTTTGTGCATTTATCCTATTCAAAATTAATTTTAGAATTTAAAATTATTGCATAATTTTCAAAAATTCTAAAACCCTAGCCCAAAATCCTATATTTCCAAACTATGTCCTAAATTCCTATGCCTCCCTCCATTGAAATTTTTATAAAAATATTTTGGAATTTTCAAAAATTGTTTTGAGTGTATAAAATATTTTCAAAATCTAAAAATTAGTAGTTACTTTGTGCAAAATTTTCAATTTCAATTTTCAGATTTTTGTATACAATTTTGTGCATTTATCTTATTCAAAATTATTTTTAGAATTTAAATTATTACATAATTTTCAAAAAATTTAAAATTCTATCCCAATACCCTCCATTTCCAAACTAGGTCCTCAAATTCCAAGTTTTCTTCCCTTACAATTTTTAGAAAAATACTTTGGAATTTGTATAAATTATTTGGATAGTCAAACGTATTTTCAAAATCTCTATGTTCATAGTTATTTCTGCATTTATTTTCTTAATGGTAATTTTCAATATTCTCTTTGTTGAAAGAAAGAAAATGGCCACTAAGGAACTTCTTCCCTCTCATCCCATAGATCAATTTTTAAAATTTTCTCATAATTATTACAATGAATGGACAAAATTTTAAAATTACACATTAACTAAAAATGTGGAAAATGATTTCATTTACAATGAAGATAACTACTATTGTTGTAATGAGGAATATGATGATATACATGATAGTGATATTGAAGTACAAGTAAATGCATCTTCTTCTCTCAAACCTATCTCTTTTATTCCCTCTTCTAAAGAAAACAATTTTGATAAATGGGAAAGGTAGTTTTCACCTCATTGTCCTAGGCACAATGCACTGAATGACCAAATTAGTCACGCACTTCCAAGTGAACCACTTATTGGTGATAATTTTCTTCTCTCTCTCTCTCTATCTCTCTCTCCCCCCCCCCCCCCCCTCTCTCTCTCTCTCTACTTAAATGTTCAAATTACAAAAATATAAACATAATATAATAAAATTGATAATGCATAGTTCAAATGATACATCTCAAGTTCTTGACTCTATTATGTCAAAATAAGATCTAAATGATAAATCTCTTTCTCTTATTTCTCATGACAATATTTCATGTATTCCATCCATGGATAACATAAATTCACATGCTATTCCAATTTAAAATGGTACTTTATTGCATATTAGCAAAGAAATAAATTCTTCTCTTACAACTCTCCCTAGCAATGATGGAAGTGATAATGAGTATGATAGTGAACATGCAAATGAATATGAAAATGAGAGTGATTATGAAAAATATTCCAATGCTGAAAATTCATGGAACAATGATGATTATTATGGACATAGTGAAGAAGAATATTCATCTCATGTTTCTAACTCTTCTCTCACTCCTCTAAAGCATAATGCACTTCCAAATGTTGATTCTAATTTTATGCATGATTCTATTTCAACTAATAGACATGTTCATGCAAATAGCACATCTTTTAATCAATTGGAATCTGATACATTAAAGCATAAAGATACCAATGAATCTCTCAAATCACTCCTCACTATAGTAGAACCTAGTTCTCACTCTTCACCTAAAGAAAATGGTATCCCATGACCCTCTAATAAGGTCCAAGTTACCATTACTCCCAAGGTTTAAGTGAGTACACCCTCTCTTTATGATCCAATTGCTAAATGTAACATTCCCATGGCTAAAATTAAAAATTAAATACAATGATTAAATGAACCAATTCAAGATACTAATGTACCATCCTAGGATATTATCTCTTTAATGTATGCAGTTGGTGAATTACAACACCAAGCACATCTCCTTACCTTAGAAAAATAAGGCCTATAAGTATTGGATGGATACTAATATTTTACATGGTAACCCTCTTATAAATAAATTTATAAAAGCTTAATTTCCTAATCATTTTTAGATACCATTATTGCCTCACTTCAATGACATTTGAGATCTATTCATACATCTTCAAGCCTTTCAAAAGGATTTGCCATATAATGAAAGTCCTTTGATTCTACTCAAGTTATTCTAGTAGACATTAGTTGGGGAAGCACATAATTGGTTATTTCATCTACTCCTCATTGTCTCCTTGCACACATATGATGACTTAGAGGAGTCATTTCTCAGACATTACATAGCAAATATGGACCCTCATGTCACATATGAGAAACTCACAACTTTACATCAAAATACTTCAGATCCAGTTAGTGATTATATCTTATGATTCAAGAATAACATGTTAAGATTGATATAAAAACCAATAGATTTAGAGATTCAACATATATTTATTAAGGGGATTCACCAACCTATCCTTGATCATCTACTATATCAAGGAAAGTCTTCTTTTAGGCACTTATGCTATACATTTCTAGCTTTGGAAAAGAAATTAGGTTTGATTGAGGTAGATTCAATTGATCAGATTACTCCAAATTTCATAATAGTATCTACAACTCCTAGCATCTAGCATCCACCATGTCCTAAACAATATAGGATACCAAATTTAGAAAATCAACCTGTTAAGATCATAGAGTTAGTCTCTAGAGTATAATCTATAGTACGTACTATAGAGAACAACATCAAGGCATCACTACAGTTTGATTAAAAACATGATATCCCATTTGTCATATTATCAACACTCTTAGATAGGAGGTTAATCACATTACCTTTTACTCATCAATGAGATCCACATCTCCTATAGAAATAGCCACATCATTCCTTTTAGAAATATCATCATATATGTGGACACAAAGATACTGATTATTATGGACTCAAGGATTACATTAATATATGTGTTGATAATGGCACCATAGTATTCACATAGGGGGAATCGATATCTCCTCCACCATGGAACCATAGGCCTCATTCATCCATGACTGAGTCATCCCTGGACAATCCTTCATATAAATCATTGATCACTCATCATGAGAGTAATGCAGATTTTAGGACAAAGCCTCATAAGAGTCTACTATTTCACCTATTCAGAAGGTTTGGAAACTAGTATTGTGGGAACAACCTACATATAACACTGTAGTCTGAGGAGTACATAGTTTAGTTTCATACACATTTCTAGTAGAGTCACAGGGCCCACAATAAAGTACTATTCATGAGAAATATTCACTACAACCAGATTGTCCAAGTCCTAGTTCACAAAGCAATTCACTATAGTTAAGATTAGATGAGACTGCATCATAGGTTTTAGTTCCAACTTAACATATGGCTTAGTCGTACACATCATAATAGAGGCCATAGGGTATATGATTATAGATATATGAGCCTTCTTCAAAACACATAGTTTTAATTGCACAACCAATAAGTCTACATTTTGTATAATCTCCACGCATAACTATAGTTAGTACATAATAAATAGTATCAGATATAGATCATATTCCTACACAACATGAGTAGTATGGGCACTTTTTTAGTTGGCCATCAGGGTTCAGATAGTGATACATCACATAGTGATATGACACATAGTCATAATGGTTTTAGTTCATAAGCTTCACTTAGAAAGTTAATGATGGAACCAAAGGTTTATCTAGCCTTTGTATTCTTGAGCCACTCTTGGGGAAGTAATACACACAATGTGCTATCTTACATCCCCACATACTAACAACTAACATTCCTAATTCCCAATAACTATTCATCGTTAAAACTAGCTTATCAAAAAAATCTAGATCTTACCAAATCCTATTTTACTAACATTAAACCAACTCAACCCATTCAAACAATTTACTAACCTCAAACTGGCTCAATTTGTCTTAGCAATTTCCCAATTACAAAACCAATAATTTTTTTGCTCACATATAATTACAAACTAAATAAAATTCTTTACTTATATACAAATAAAAATGCAAACCTAGCATCATAGTTATCAAAACAATCAAATCACATATCCTAAGTACCATTTTACCAAACATACATAGCCTCAAAATTAATACCAAATTAATTACTTCTTAAAATAACCATGTGTATTAAATTTAACAATGTATTTTAAATCCCATAACATAATATGCATGAGTCAAAATCTAAAAAATATCCATATATATATAACCAAGTTTTCAAATACATATATGTTATATCAAGTACAATCAATCATGAATGGGCATCATTCCCTCACTCTCAATCTCACTCTCTCCTCCAGTACTAGTCGCATAGTCTACCCTAGCACTCAATGACCCTAAAACTCCTTGAGCTCTTGAATTCCTCTTACGATGACTATCTTACTCTAGTAACTGATCATGATCCTCACATAAGTTCACATACTACCTATGAAGATCTATGTACTCATCCATAATGCACATACTCACTAATCCATAATCAGGTGGAATCATCTTATGCCTATCTAGCTCATCCCTCAACTTATCTATCTCTTCCACTACTCTAACATATGTATTTGTAGATATAGTAGCCCTATCAAACAAATGAGCATAAATACTAGCTGTAAATATAACTGACTCTATCAAACCCTCCTCTACCACATCATCAAGAACATGTTCTATTAGCTCCCAAAGTGTTTACTCAATGATGGTCTCTTAGAACCCATCATCTCCACCTCCTCCCCCAGTAGATGTTTCATCCTAAGGACCTCCCACTTCACCTACATGCAAAAAGTACAACACTACATTAGATATACATTTTTCAAATAAATTAAAAAAAGCAAAAACATATACATAATTCAAATATAATCAATGCTTACCTCCCTTCATCTAGATCAACATAAGATCCTCATACTCGGGGGTATCCCCTCTAAAAATAGGATATAATGGAGCCCATCAATGCGTTATCCACCATGTGTTATATACCTCTATACATCCAACATCATCTAAATTAGGAATATCTATATCCACGTCTCATGCATCCAAAGGTAATGGTTCTAACTCAGCCTCAGTAGATCTCCCATGAGTTCCTACCCTTACTAGTACCTATGCACTCCTCACCACACTCATGCTACTAGGTGTACGTCCTGTAGTACCCAAAACTATCTAGTCATGTGCTCATACTAAAATCATTTGTACACTCCAACCTAGCAATTATGTAGCCAATAACTAACCCTCATGTATTGCAACTATACTCCATCCTTGGGCCACCCAAGGAATCCTTTATATGGCTTACATATGATATCATGACCCACCAATCTATTTAAAATAAATCTATAGTGATTTATCCTAGGAGACCAAATAGCCAATTTTCTCATCCACCACTCTCCAAATGGTTGTGGAGGTACACACCTCTCCCTCAATAATCATATTAGCCACACAAATGCTATGTGATCATAAGCTCGATAATGCAATAAAGTAGCCACACTCACACTACCATTAAATGACTCTTGATTAAACCTATAAAGGTTCCTATATAATTGGGAAAGCATAGTCCTACCCCATGAGAACACAGTGCCATACACCTCTCTATTTCATATGATATTATGCATCCTATATGCAATTGACACCCCACTCCCATCTATAGTAACAAATGAATCTAACAACATGACCAACCACTTTTATAAACGTAAAATACCATATTGTACTATAACCAAGAACAACACATCATTGTCACTACCTCTTTGATGTATGCTTAAGGGAATACCAAAAAAAATATAGGGATGTATAGTCAATAGCATCTACACCCATGTCATCCTATAATGTCACCTGACGTCCACTAACTGGTAAATGCAAAATGTGATACACATCCTCTAGAATAATCATTATCTCCCTAGTTGGAAGCTAAAAGGTACATGTATCTAGATTCCAACTCTCACAAAAGGAAATAATCAGATACCTATCCCACTTCATAGGGCCTAAGTCACACACATGACCAACCTTTCTCTATCTAGCACAACTGTTTCATCAACTGATAAAGGTAGTAACCATTGTATCTCCATAACCTGACCTCTATGAAACTCTCTCATCCATACCTTACCCTATAAAAACACCAAAAAACAACATATACATTAGTTCACCATGCAAAATCAATAGCCATGCAAAAACATAGCAACTAAACCAAGTAACAACCCAAAAAATCTAGTCTTCAAGACAATAGTGTTGGGTATAGGACAATAGTGTTAGACATGATCACTGTAACTTGGATAGCAGCATTAGAGCCTAGATAGTAGTATTAGAGGAGGGATAAGAGTACTAGAACTAGTTACACATTTCCTAGGCTACTTAAAATAGCTCAAAATCATAAAAAATAGGCTTCTAAATAGGTAACAATCAAACATTTAGCTTACTCACTAGGCTAACATCACCTCCAGCCTCTACCTAGGCTATTAGCTATTCAAAATGGGTCACAACAACTGTTCATCTCCTCAACATATCTCTCACTCTAGAGGTCCAAATCTCAAACCATTCAATGCAAAAATGAATCAAGAATCAATCCAATTTTATATATTAAACAACTTTTTCATCCAAAGCAAAATACCATTTTGCTTATTACTTAAACCTCATAGATCCATTTTACATACCATTTTGATCATGATAGCGATACCTTTGACATCATGTAAGCTTTGATATCTTACTATATCATCCACATACTATGGCACACACATATCTATACTTATTTTATATCTAGACATATAACTTGGTCCTGACCAATCAAAGACTCATAAAACTATCAAATAATGCAATAAAAAATAATCAAAAAACTTCTAAATAAAATCAAACTATACCAACCTTGCATGTATTCTTATGCCACTAGTCATCACTTTTATCTCAAACGCCTCTATCATGAGATCTATTCCCTATCCCCAAAATGGGGACATCATTCCTACTATTCCTATTCCTACACTTACCAATCATACCTATCCACTCTCATAGGTGGATACACATGGTTCTTACACCTCCAGTATTTAGATTATCAGATTTAGCTCATATTGGTCAAAACATACAATGATTTAGACTACATGGGTCACTCACCATGGTTCTTACACCTCTAGTATTCAAATGATCAGATTCAACTTAGATTAGTCAAAACATATAGTGATTTAGACTACATGGGTCACTCAACATGGTTCTTATACCTCTAATATTTAGATTATTAGATTCAACTCAGAAGGGTTAAACTAAATAGTGATTCAGATTACATGGGTCATTCAACATTACTCAAGATATTTAGAGGGATATAAATTTAGTTTATAGATACATAGACTAGTCAGATACAGTGGTTCAAATTTTATGGATTCATAGCGACTTTGATATATATTCAGACTTAGATACCAAATTTGGGGGTATGTATATTAATACACATGTCACACATACAACTTCATACAACATGACATAGTTACAAGAATAGATAATAGATTATAGGCATAGTGCAAAACATAGTGTTTGATCTCTAGTTTTCACATGGGGCATGACATGATATGTCAATTCACATGTGGTTATATATATTTATAGACTATATATATGCATCACTCACATACCAGATTTGGGGGCATGACACATATGTTCATGTTCTTCATCATCCAAGATTATATAGATTAGAATGGAAAGGCATGTCATTTTCTTTTTACACATTTAAAAAAGTTTTATATTACATCTAGTTACACCCAAGATGTCACCAGGTTGGATCATATGATCATCTACAACATTTGGTCCATATCATTACCCAGACCCAGACTATATGATTTTGTTTGGGACAAATGATAGACATTAGTTTTGGGCCTTCAAGCACTTTTTAGTTCAAGTTAACATTATTTAGAGTAGGGGCATGATATATTTTACTCTTCACATTATAAAAATTCTATGCACACATTCTAAATCACATGAGTTTATGTGGGATAGAGGACATCTATTAGTTTTGGGCCTCCAAACATTTCTCATTCTAGTCAGATTTAGCATAAGGGCAAACCACTTCCTTCCTTCTCCATGATATATAGATTCTACTTTCAGATTTAGTATAGGGGGGCATCCATTTTAGGGATTCCTTCTTTATCTAGGAAATATTCAACTCTCCATCCACTTCCCTAACTAGGAAGTGAGTTGAACCCTTTTTCAACACACTTATCTCCACTCAGGTAGGTTTAGCTATGCATTCTATTTTCTTTCTTTTACTCTAGTACTTCATTTCATTGCATCATTAGATTAAAAGGCGTGAAAATGTATAAACCCTAAATTTTTCAATAAACCACACATATCATGTCTTTTCACAGTCCTTTCATAGGAGACTCTGACTGGAAAATATGAGCTTTATTTACATTTAGCCATGTCTTTCATTTTTTGTCATCACAGTCTTGTTACATGCTATAGACACATTTTTACCTATTACCAGTCATCTAAAGCCTTTAAAAAAATCATTCAACCTCAGTCAAGTCAACTTTCTATTCCTATTTCCATTCCCCTAGGTCCCAAGACTGTAGGATAGAAGTGCTAGGGTTGGACTACAATATTGGTGCCACTAGTGTCTATTTTCAACACTCTTATCCATGACCATTTTGAGTTTCAATGATCAATTTTCTTTGATAAATGAGTCTTAGCCCTTTTATTAGCTTCATCCTTAAGTTTCCCTCTATCAGATAAATGCAAATAAAGCTCTCAAATTTGAAATAAAAAGTCTCTTATATAAAGGACTTCACAAGGCATTTTATTTTAGCACTTACTACTTTGGCACATTTTATAGACATAATAAAAATCAGTCAATAATATAGCTCAACATTCTACATCACACATAAAATTGCATGCTTGATCAATGAAGGGCCTAGGTGAAAGTGATTCTTGCATCTATCATGCATGTTGATTATACACGTTCCCTAAGGGAAAACTACATTTGATCTGAGACCCTAGCTTAAGGGTTAATATAGGTAGTGATTAGGATAACATGGGTTCTAAATCATGTGATTATTCTTCCCCCAACCCAATTTACCCCTTTTTTTATGCACTTATTGTTTGTGTGTGTATATGAATATAGGGTTTTGGAGATTAAAATGGACCTATAACAAGTTATGTTCACTCTAACCTTTGAAAACTAGTACACAGTCTCACACTAACCTAGCAAACAAAACCTAAAAAGCTATTATCTTCAAGACAATAATGGTAGAGGTGGAATATAGTGATGATGCCATTCCTGTCCACTTTCAATGCTCTTATCCAATCATAAAACAAAGGCTAGATCTAGATTCTAGATAGTGTCCTAGTGTTGCATCTCAATTTCTAGCTCCTAAATCTTTCATTTCAGTCCATTTTTAAGTAAGTTTACTTTTATTCCTCATGAAAATTATTTGATAAAAATATGTATTTTGCCATATTAAACTATATTTTTCTCCTTACTCAAGATGCCTTATTATTTAGGAACTACAGATTAGTTTCCTGAAAATAATAAAAGATAATGCTTAAAGATAAAATTACTAGGTTAAATGAAAGATAGTGTACCATGGTGTGTAGAACACACCTTGTCTTTGCTTGATCCGACTTGAATATTTTGTATGTGAATGAATTAAAACTAAGATCATGTTACATGTGTAATTAATGCATATAATCTAAAATTTAATATATTTTAAAATACTTGAAAGAAAGAGAAAAATAAAAGAGTACACTTGTTTGTCAATACAATCATGTTTCCCCTTGGTATTTTGTCTTGGTAAAGATGATTTCTAGATGAATCATTGGAAGGAGTTTCAAAACTAAAAATTGGAGATATGAAGAGGGGAATTTTAGGGTAGTCATTTCCCCAATCTGATATAAGGTAGAATTTTACCAAGTCCAACAAGAACACAAAATCTCAATCACAAAACCCAAGTATAAACAATCCAGACAATTTAGCCAATTTAGCCAATCTCACCCGAGTCAAATTATGTAACCATATCAACCTATAATAATATAATCATAATTCTAAGTCCATTGAGGGTGAATAATCTTTATCACACTAATAAAAAAGATCCGATTTTTATAGCAGGGAAAATCTCAAATAATGCATCTTGGTAAGGTTGTTGCATAAATGTGTGTATAATTTGAAAGTGTATAGGTAATTTAGTGTATGTACACCTCGAATATGTCTCAAATTAAATTATATGTCAAAATTTAATCTCTTATCTAAAACATATATATGATATGTATCACAAATATGAAAATATTTGTCTCAAATATGTTCCTAATGCATATAATTTTGTCCAAAGTATATATCTAAGTCATGTAAAATGTTTAAATTGAATCATTTTTTTCACATTTTATCAACTATTTATATGTGGAGTCATGTATTCTATGAAATGGCCCCATTGGTATTCACCACCACTAAGGTGGGGGATTACAAATGTGATAATCACCTTATCTCAAAGGGATAAGACAACTATGTTATATCTATGTGAATCATGTAGTAAATAAACATATAATAAGGTCATGTCAAAGAAGATATATCAATGAAGCTCACATTATGCATATATAAAAATTCATAAAATGCATGATATGAAGTATCTAAATGTTTATTATTAGTATGTGAAGTCACTATTCATGAGTCACTATTCATCACCACTATTCATGTGATGAGGTGGTAGTTACTATTCATAGTGGTGAGTTTGTGGTGACTGTGATGATGAGGTGGTAGTATGAGTTGGTGGTGATTGTACTTATGAGGTGGTAATTTTTTGATATGACATGATCTATATGAAATATTTTATTGATTAAAATATTAGGAGAGAGCAATGACGTGCCATATCTTGATGGGTGACCTTTGGAAGCATGTAGGGAACAAGCATCATCACCCATGTGCCTATGGGGTACAATTTTTCCTTAAGCATGTGCATGTAAATTCAAAATTTGAAGAATATTTTGAATCATGTGGGTGAACATGGGAAAATAAGGATAAGGATAACTATTCTAGATTAGAGGCACATGTAAGGTGGGGCTTACCATTTTGGAGCACATGGAGAATGCCAAAGTGTATCGTGAACATGTCTTGAAATGTTGGACCTTGCACATGTGAGGGACAATGTTCACTATTGATGAATATTGAAGCCACATGGAGGGTGGCACATTTTCCCTCTCTCTCTTAGTTTTAAATTGTATTATCTTCTCTCTTATGTATTATTATATATTTATGACTCTCCCTTTATATATGGTAAGCTTGGTAGAAAGAATGCAAGTGTATGAATCTTGTTAAAATAAGCTTGTAATTAGTTTGTTGAAAATATTTTCATATCTTGAATGCTTGAGTGAAATCATTATAAGAGGAGTGTGTTGTGAGGGATATTTTTGGAAAGGTTTTTAATTTTTGAAGTCAATAAGAATATTAGATGTTTCCATTTTCCCATGGTTTTTACCTTGATTTTTGTCAAAGGTTTTCAAATAATCCGTGTTATCTAGTGATATTCTTTATTCATTCTTTATTTTAGCTTGCTATTATGTATTGTTATTAATTTTACATGCTATTTGGGATATTATTTACCAAAAATGTGTTGGAAGAATGGTGGTAGTGATGTGTTGTCATTGATTTCAAGTGGCATTGGTGATGACAAAGTGGCATGAGAGTGCTCTTAGTCTAATATGCATGATCTTAGTGCTCAGCTCAATCTTGGTTGCCAGTGAAAGCTTGTGGGAGTATTTGGTTCTATGGAAGCATTAGTAGATGGCATGGAGCATGAATAGATATTATATGGTATGTCCATATAGTTGAGAGAGAAATTGGAGTCTTTTTAGGTGGTCTTTAGGTGGAGTGCAAGTCATCCTATGCCTTATGGGCTTAACCATGTGTGGCTGCCTATGGGGTTTTGAGTAGTTTAAGAGTTATATCATTATTATGAGCTCATTATTCCTGGAATATTAATGTTAGACATGTATATGGTGCTAAGAGGTTAGGTGTTTGGTTTTTAAGATATGGATAGTGGTCTGTAATATAGTTTGGCCATATGCCTATTAGGCAAGATGGGATAATGAGGTTCTTGTGAGAAGTCATGAAGATATTTAAATTATTAGAGATCATGTAATAATTATTTGTGGTATGACATGGTTGTTCAAAGGTGTTGACCAAGTTTCAATCCCTGAGAAGGAAGAGAAAGCAAGTTAGTACATTGGGATGTAATCTGTGCATGCAAAATAGAGGTTTCCTAGCTCGAGAAGAAGTTTTTGATACTCATTGGCACATGTAGAATTTTCAAGGGGATTTGATACTTTTGGGAGAGGTGGAAAAGGGACCTAATAATCCTTTCCAAGTATTTTTAGTGGATTGAGGGACATAGCTTTATGAACATTCGTTAAGAATGTAAACTGGTCAAAACCCTTTATAAACCCTCATAATGGAGTGATTAGAGAGATCTTGCTAGAAATGACCCAGAATGGATTGGTTAACTAATTTTGACTATTGAAAGGTATATATTACTCCTCTAGGAATCTCCAAGTGGTAGTGGTGTGTTAGGGTAGTGAGTAGAAGGTACATAAATATGCTTGTTTTTGAATTTTTTAGTGTTACAAGTAGGGTTGACTGAGTCAACGCATAAGATTTGTTGGATCTTGAAGGATAGGAATTTTTATTGAAGTCCATAGAGTTTTTTTGGTAATAAATGGTCACTATGTCAATTATCTAAGTCAATTAAGTTGACTAGTCGTTAGAGTTGAAATGGAGCAAATAATGAACAAAAGCCAATCAGAGTGACAACCTATTTAAGGATTGATTTTAGGTGTTTAGGGATGGAAAAAATGGTTTAGGTTCTTATTTAAATACCTATCCCTCTTATTTAAATTATGTTTAAGTGTTTATTATGCTTATACAATAACTAGAAGGAGCTCATAAAATGACTAGTCTGTGTAAGATGAGATATTGGAACCCATGACAGTGAGAATGGTGTACAGTAGTAAAGTGGCTATTAAAGCATATGAATTTTGAGATTTTAAATTTTATAACGTTTTTTGAGGATCACATGAATAAATTTGAAGATCAAGAAAGTGTCTACACAAGTGTTAGATGTCATGTTCATCATGACTGGTTTTTGGAGCTTGTAGGCAGTCTGGAGTGGCCTATTTAGAGAGGCTAGTTTGAGCTATTATGAGTAGATTTTAAGGTGAGTGAGAGATTATTTATATTATATGAGTTCAAAATATTCATTAAATCTATTTTTTATTCATGTTTTACCTCTTTTTATTTTGAGTAGTCAAAGTTTGTTGACTAAGTTTTGGGTGTGCATGACTAGTTTGAGTAGGTCATCTAGAGTGAGTTAGTTTGGATGGTTTTGAGTTTTGTGATGGTGAAAAATGTATTTATTTATGTTTTTAAGGTCATGGAAGACATATTAATTTTATTTTTTTATGATATTATTTTATAAAATCATCTGCATGCTTTAATTCTTCTTGGCAGTATTTTCTAGGTGTTTACAGGACTTGGAGGGAGAGAGAGAATGGATTGGATGGAGTAGTGGTTTGGAGTTATAAGTGGATTGGTAACTTGGGAAAGTGATAAATTATATATTTTAGGCAGTTTTTATGTGTTTCATCTATTGGTGAAGGCTAAATATGGTTTAATAAGTTCAAGGTGTAACAAGTACTAATGAAGGGCTAATGCATTAGGCTTAATTGAGATCTAAAGGAGGATTAAGCTTGATTTGGGTTATGGATGACATATGAATAGATTTTAAAATTAATGTAACGTGTATGAGTATATTTTATAAGGGTAATAAAAGTGTGTAAAATATCTTGGCTGACCAATATGGTTTATATGAAAGAGTGATATATATACAAGGTCAATTTGGCTTATTTGAGGATGTGTGAGAGTAGTGGACTAAAGCAAAGAAAAGAGCTAAGTCAAGGAGTAGGTATGATTCATTTAGGACCATCATAGGATTAATATGATAATTCATGTTTTATTTATCATGTTCATGAGCTAACAAGTCATTATACCTAATAGTCTAAAGGGTGACTTGGTTGAGTGAATGAGGTATGTGTGCCTACCTTGTGAAGAGAAGCAATTTTGCAAGTGTTAGAGAAATTTAAGGTCATAATCAAGTGTATAAGAATAAAATTAGTTGTGTAAATTAAATTATAGGTGTTTGAGTGGGTGCTTAATCACCTAGGGGGTTGTATGCTCCTTGCTAGTTAGAGCTAGCTAAAGGTCTAGTTGGAGCTGGATTAAATTGAGGGGTAGATGCTCCTTGATCAATTGGTACTGGTCTAAAGTATCATGTTTTTTATATCCTTATAGGACTATAGTCCATTGGTTTTTAGGATTGAGAGTGTGTTTTCTCCACCTAGAGGGTTTCCCACATAAATAATGTGTTCATGTGATGTATGTTCTTGTTCATGTTTTGATGTATAAGCTTTCATGCTCATGTATGATTAATGAGTTTAAGGAATTGAATAAGCATTATTAACTACTGATTCACTCCCCCCCTCTCAGTAGTTACTCTCAACACATCTATTATGATAATTAGGATATTTGAAAAACTCTATTTATGAGTGTGTTTTATTGAGTTAGGGAACTTTTTGAAAGTGGGAGCTAATATAATGATAGGAGTAACCAGATTTAAAGTAGAGAAGTTTGATGGCATAAATTTCTCCCCATGAAAGTTAAATTTGGATGATCTCTTGGTGAAAAATGACCAAGCTCTATCCTTGAAGGGTATTATAATAAAACCCATTAGTATGATAGATGAAGATTGGAGCAAGATGGATAACAAGGAAATTTATACAATTCATATTTGTCTTGAAGATTTTGTGCTATTTAAAGTTGTTAAGGAGAAGACCACATAAGAGTTATGTGAGATGTTGAACAACCTATACCAGAAAAATTCATATACAAACAAAATGTTCTTTAAGAAGCATTTTTATAGCTTAAGGATGAATGAAAATTCATCAATTGTTACTCACTTGAATGAGTTCAACACTAGTATTAGCAAGATAGTATCCATCAATGTGAAAATGGAGAATCAAGACAAGGATATCACCTTATTGTGTTCACTCCTTGATAGTTGGGATCATGTTGGTGATGATCATCAGTAATTCATCATCAACATCTCTTAAATTCTATGATGTGGTTTTAATGTTACTTGAAGAAGAGACAAGAATAATGTATTCTAGTGTATCCTCTAGTAATTAAGCTTTATATGTGAGAGGGGATCTAATGAGAAAAGAACATAAGGGAGATCATCCTCTAGATCAAAGTCTAAAGGACCCAATCATAATACCAAGTGTTAGAATTGTGTAAATCTAGGACACTTGTAAAAGGATTCATGTAATTTGAAGAATAAGGTGAAGGATGGAAATTAGAATCCACCTTCAGTCAAGGTTAGCACAATAGATTCAAAATAAGTGACAACACATGAGGATTTTTACTTCATTAGTATTAGATCAAATGACAATTCCTAGGTGTTGGACTTAGGATCATCTTTTCACATGTCTCCACATAGAGATTGGTTTGTGGGTTACCAGCCATGCAGTGGAGTGTCTATTTATATGGGTAATGATAATCTATTAGATATTATGAGGAGAGGGGATATAAGGAGTAGGCTTCATGATGGTATAATTATAATGTATAAGGATGTGCATTATATTCCTATGTTGAATAATAATTTGATATCCATCAAGAGGATGGATGAGATAGGGTATTATTGTACCTTTAGGAATGGTAAATGAAAAATTTCCAAAGGATCTATAGTAGTGGTAAAGGAAGAATATTATGGCTCCTTAGATCAACTATACAAAAATTTATCAACATCAAAGATTGCTTGAGGTGATGTGATTCTAGATGGAAGCAAGCCCTATAAGAGGATTAAGTTTAAAGCACAAGTCAAATTCCAAGCTTGATTTGAAATAAAATAAGTTTAGTTCTTGGTACCAAATAATAAGGGGTGTATGATGTGGTATCCTACTAACCATATATTATTAGTCAATATGTTGTAAATGATAGGAAAATCCATACAAAAGATGAGGTAAAAAATATATTTGACATTGTACATGTTTGAAGTAGTTGAAAGAGGAAGCTGAAGAAGATAATATGAGACCTAGTGTTCCAAAAGGAGAAGTCTATATGTTTAGACATGCAATAGAGCATGATGTATTTTGGATGAATTCTTGAGGTTCAAAAACTTGATAG
>JARHVA010004294.1:72500-300000 GCA_037957365.1 Torreya grandis
AATAGGCTCATGTAAGGGAGCTAGCAAATTTTGCTTGAATGTATCTTGAATTTCTTTGTCCACTAGTAGATTTGTTATTTTGGCCAACATTGTCTTATATCTCAAGATATATTATTTAATTGGTTCATTGGTTCCTTGTTTGATCATAACTATTTATGCACATGAAATATTTTAGTAATGTTGAATAAAAAATGTGCTAAAAATTGATTAGCTAGGTGTTTGAATGCTCTTACTGATTTTATTGAGAGATCATAGAACCATCTCAAAGCATAGTCATTCGAGTAAAAATAATTGTCAATAGAAGAATAATCAAGGGATGTTGCATAAAAAGATCAAATATGTTTCTCAAGATCACCCTTTCCATCATAAAGTGTGAAATTGGGTAAAATAAAACCAATTGGCAAAAGGTGCAAAAGATATCTCATATGCAACAAGGTTATGCAGTACATCTTGTGAGTCAATAACATGGGGTGATTTCATATAATTTTACTCAATGTTGGTAACTTTAGCTTGTAAATTTTTAACAATTTGTATAAGATGTTAAACATTTTGATCACAAAGGCTTGAAGTTTGAGAAGTCACCAAACAAGATGCAAATGTTTGTGTTGAAATAAGCATTGAAACCGGTAATTGGGTTGAAGTGTTAATGGTTCCCATGAAATTTATAGCAATAATAAGACCATCTAAGAGTTCATTATTATGTGTGAATGCAATATACTTAACATGTTTACTGATTTCATCTCTTGCAACATACAAAAACATATCAATTAACTCTTTATTTGCATTCAAATTATTGATTAATGCTTTTTTTCATCTATTTCAAAGTGATTTTTGATATTAAGATTTTCCATTGGTTATAAATGAAGATAAATATGTGAATAATTGAATAAAATTAGAACTAAATAATAAACAAAACAATTTGAAACCCTAGAACAAGTTATGTTTTCAAAGGAAGATTTAGAGGTTGGGTTCACCAAAAGTCTAACCTTTTTTAGAAATTAAGGTTTAAGAGGAATAAAATATTTAATATTGAAGCAAAATATTCGTCATAAAGCATGAAAATTAAATAATTCAGTTAATGATATTTAGTTCCAGTGTTGAATTATGAAAGATACAAAATATATAAAATATAATGCCAAAAGTATTTTGATTTCATAATCACAAAGAATAAATAATACTTAGCTTAAGTAATTATGGGTAGATAGATATGATATGTACAGGTGAAGGAACAAGTTTCCTAATGTTTAGGAACCAATCATCATATTCTATAAGTATTCTTTTATTTTGCTTAGATAGTTATGTTGACTTGTGGACACTTGCACCAATGCTACTGTATGAATCTTGATGCAACTATCATGTATGGAATGTTCATTGTATTAACATGTGGCCACCTATGTCTTTCTAAAGTTTTTGTAATTTTTCAAATGATGTATTTGATTCTCATGTGCATATTTTATATCACTATTTACAGCTCAAAATCCTAGCTCTCCAACTTAGATTAGGTTACCTTACTAGAAAATGGATTAGTGGGTTCATGGTGTTGAGTTGACCTCAAATATGCCTCTATCAATGAATGTTGTCTACATAGCCAATACTCCAAGGAGGGCCTTAGACTTGTGTAGTTATTTCCTATGTGTGGAAATGTGTGTTCATAAGGGTGAAATATACTATATATAGATGCATATAATGATCTAGTTTGTAGCTCTAGAAATATGTCACATGAGTTTTCTTTTGAGTTTTCAATAATATGACTGCTCCTATCATGAATATAAAATAGGGATAAATAGGGCATAATATTTTAGTTTTGGAATTGATTAATAGAGATTGAATATATGTTTGCTTGGTATTTTTTAAGATGTCCAAATGAATTAGTTTTGAATTGTATTTATACTAGCTCTTTTGAAATAATCCTCACTAAAGAGTTAATGACATTCTTAGGATGACCCATAGAAATTAAAAGATTTGTAGATTTGAGTGTTTGTAGGGTAAGGAAACTTATGTTGGAGCAGGGATAGTAACATTGATGCTATTATCCTATTTTGAACATAATTGTCTAGGCTGGAGGAAAGTTTTTGACATTATGTAATTGATTGTGAAGGATATATATCATATTTTAAGCAAATTATATGGTTACATGTAATATAGATAATCATAATAATTAGGATTGAATAAATAAATAAGTAATTAGACCCAATAAGGTGACAAGTGTGAGCCTTTTGGTTGCAAGGAAGGTCAAAATGAAGGGTAGAGCCATGAGATATATTTTTCAAGTGTACAAGATTAGTTTAACATATAAATCTAGATTTAAGTATCTACACAAACAAGTATAGGTCTTTTAGTAATTTTATAAGGGCCAAGTACTAGTGTTGATATTTTTTTAGTGATTACAATTAGGTACTTATAGGTTTGATAGGTGAAGGAATGGTATGTTGTTTCAAGGAGGGGTTGTTGGGAATCTATAGGTTGTTGTACATGAAAATTAAAACATGTTTTTGGAAACATGCAACACTTTCCAAACACCCTGTATAAATTAGGTGTTGTTTGTAACATCCATTCCCAACATGTAACACTATATTCTTGCATCTTGTAGCATCTACATTCACCCTATAAAATCTACCAATAACTTGTAGTACTATATCTATGTAGCATGTAGGATCTGCTATCAACTCATAACAACTATTACCTTTCCTATATCAAGTGATATATATTATGTAGCAACTACTACATAGCCTATAACTACTTGTAGACATCTTCTAGTAGATAAGATACAACTTGTCTATGAGGCCTTACCAATGAGAACACCTCTAATGTAATAAAATAAAACCCCATGTACATGGAAACTCATGAAAATACTTTAGAATTTGTTAAAATCGTGTTGATGAAAAGTGATGGGTAATTGTAGCTTGCATTTAAACATCTTACATCCACATAATGTCATGCTCAAGGAGTTTATTTTTAGGTTCTATTTATTTTTCATTTTCATTAAAGGAAAAAATTTTGTACCTTTTTATAATATTTAAAATGATGAGAGTCTTAACACCAAAGGGCCTCCATTTCATATTTATGGAATCAGTGGGAAATTCATCCTCTTCATGCCATTTTCATAGTGCTAGACATAGATTTTAAACTAAAGTATTTATTGCCATTTTACGTTACGTTAAATACACTTAAAACTAAATGTAGCTTTTAAACTTCAAACAAAAATTAACTTTAACCTTTCTCATTAACTAGTTTTGTTATGTGGAATTCCAAAAAAATTGTGGTCATTCGCGACTAGGGAATGTCGGAGACATGTGGAATTTAAGAGAGTGCACTTCCATAGGTGATGGTGGCATCAATGGTATTGCTGATATTCACTATCATTGTGAATAGTTACAAGGCTTGGCAATTGGCTTGCTAATTTTATCTGTTATTCAATTTTAAAAGGAAACAACTTGTGTAAAATATAGCTTGGTTTGAATTGAATTTTATGTATGCATTGAAGGAACTCTATGAGTTTATGAGCTTACCGTTAAGATGGATTAAAAATAATTCAAGATTGGCTTGCTAAGTGTATGACTAGTTGCACTAGACTAAAACAAAACAATTAGGATATTCGATTATGTCATAAACTAATTAGATAATATGTGACCTCTAATTTGAGGGTTAATGGGTTTTCTTCAAAGTTTTACAGTCTAAATTATGGTTCAAATTTTCATATCTCTTTCTTTTTCTCAATTTCATATGGGATAGTCAAATTTTCTTCTAGTCAATCTAAGGATAAAAGCTATGTCTCAGAAAATAAAGGCTTAATGTGATTAAAATAAATTGCATGGATAGTGTGAAATTACTCATTCCCTTCCTATGTTCATTTTATTCCATTACCCATAGTTCACAAACCAAAGCCATTCATTTAAAAATTCAAGAACACACTGGTCTTAAAAATGCATAGTTATGTGAGGGAGGGAGTACACTCGACAACCAAACATTCAAATAGCGAGCCGTTGAACCTTTTAACAATTTAGAAAATAAATAAATATAACATGTTGTAATGAGTATCTAGAAATGATATTTAGAGGTGGTGTTGGCACTGAAACCAAAGTAGCAGAGAAAATGTGAGGCCACAGTGGTACAAGAATTGATATGAGAATGTGAAGATGTCATGGGAGTTGATTTGATTGTGGTAGGGCTCTATGACTAAAGTATGACTTGAATAAGCATTACAATGTTTATAACATGAGGACAATACATTAAGTTCCTTTAGTTTATATTATAGCTTTCATTCATTCATGTTAACAATACATTGACCCTCAAATAAATTACATTATTCATAAAAACTTATGAAAAAACCATATTCAAACATTTAGAAGAAACTATAGCCATAATTAGAGCTTGTCTTCATAAGCATCTTATGTATCCTTGTTGGAGAAAAAATATAAGAGAGCATTGATCAAGAAACAGGTAGTTTAGAAATATTATTAAAATGAATATCAAATTATTTGTGCTTAATGCTCCATACACAAAAGGTGAGATGGGGTCAGTGGTCATGGGTTTCAAGTGAGACAAGACTACCTAACATGTCACTTAGCTTTGCACATGTATCTTCCTAATCTTCTTCAAGTCTATCACCCAAAATTCCTTATCATTTCCTATCACCTCATCATCAATTCCCAATGAAATTTGAAATCTTTCACCACTTACATGTTATGGAAGTCATACCTCACTCGAAACCCATGGGTCATATATATATATATATATATATATATATATATATATATATATATATATATATTCATAGCATTTCATGAAAAAAAGGTGAGATGGGGTCAATGACCATGGGTTTTGAGTGAGGTATGACTTCCATTTTAAACTCTTTCGATTTAAAAAACTCCACATTAAAAAAGTGAACAATTACATCCCTTTCAACATAATTTCATAAGTAAAAACTCATACCAAATTGAAATTATTTAGTTTTATGACCCATAGTGAAATTTCCATTTTACAGGTAATTATGGGTCAAATTCCAAACCTCTCCTACTCCTTCCTCCTATATATGTCTTTCATAATCAAAAACCCAAACCAAATTGAAATTGTTTAGTTTTAAGATTCGTAGTGAACCTTCCACTTTATAGGCAACTTTGGATCAAATTTTAGACCTATCATACACCTTTAACCTACATATTTTGATGGAAAGGGATTTTTTTTAATTATGTTATAATGAAATTTTAGTTTGGTGATAGGAAACAATGGGAGTAACGTTAGATTAGAGTTATTTGAAAATAAGATAATACAAGGGGTTGGGAATTGTTGACACAAAATACATAATAACTTAGATCAACATTATTTAAAAACAACCAATCCTTCAGTTTATACATAGCCATACAATTCATAAAAATGTAACAAATTATGATCCCATAAACAATTTAGTAGAATGAATGTAATAAAAACTATTTCATTCAATTCTAAGTTGAGGGAAAAAAAATCTTCTATGAAGGTTTTGAGTGTGGAAGGAGTACAAATCAGCTATGAATTAATTTGAAAATGAAGCTAGTGATCGTCCAATCTTGCCTAAAATTACTTAGTTGTTAATATAGAATTTTTATAAGTGTGATTCATGAAAAAATATGCACTAAATAAATTCAAATCAATCTTCTTAATCTTACTATTTTTCCTTCATGAATACCTACAATTAAAATTAGATAATAACAATATGCAAAATTAATTGCAAAAAGGAATTATGGCACCACACTTTTGCACTATCAATAAATAAGGCTAAATCTAGCAAATTACAAATAACTTGCATGACAAAGCATGAGAAGTGAAAGCATAAAAATAACTCCTACAACAACTTAAGATAACTTAAAATAGATTAAGATAACTAAAAATAAACTCAAGAGAACAAGTTTGACTTCCTGATAAGATATGGTCATCATGCAAGATGCCTCTCTAATAGATCAGTAAAACATGCACACTAGAAAAAATAGGTTCCCAAATCCCTATACAATAGGATATTACCTAAAATAATATTAAATTCAGTTAAATAATACTTAAAAATTTCATCTCACCTCTTTTGGATTAATGGATGATGATTTGAGCACAGTTAAGTACTCATTCAGTGAACTTGACTCTAACTGGCACTTCTAGCTATCTTTAGGAAGTTGTTGAAAAATATTTATATTCAACAAAACAGTTAATCTAAGATATAATTAAATTATATAACTTTCTTAGAAAAATAAAATACAAATGAAACTAATTCTAACATTAACAATCAAGTGCTAACATTGGCATGATACTCAACATTTCATTCATATGATGGAATCCATATTTCATTCAAAGCCTCTTTCTTTAAACAACTTCTTATCACATACAAGTTGACTTGTACTTAGTTTATTATTAATTTAAGCATCTACGGAAACATGAAGTGCCTAAACATAGAATAGGCCTGAATGAATGCATCACTACATGAAAAATGAATACATTTTCATTATTTAAAAACTTTCTATGGTTTGATGTTATATTATAAATTTCACATGCCACATTATTGTTAAAATTAAGCAACCTCATAATAGGGTAAGTTATGATTTAGTGTTTAATGAATAAATTATAAATAATTATTTTTTTATGATAAGAGGCATCTGTCATTGAATAAGCCTTTTATATTTTTTGTCTAATTGGTTATAGAGTCATCTAATTAGGTTTTATATAGTTAACATAGTTAGATTTTTTGTTTATTTAGTTTTAGACTTGTCTAAATTGACACATGGTGTATTATTTATATTTTTAAAAGATCTATTGGATATCTGACACCTTTTTCAATCATGTATTATGTAATTAAAAAAAATTTCAATGGAAGTTACAAATTTCATTAACAGATGTGACATGTCATTGAAATTTATAAATGTATTTTCTTGGGCTTCATTGAGTCCATCATTGAAACACCTTCTCATTTTCACTCACCATCCCCACCTAACATACCTTTAAATATTTCATCATTTGCATGTTTTGTGTGGCCTTGCCCTTCTCCACCATTTCACCATTACTCATGTTCATTATGAAACACAATGTCTCTTCCCTGCACATTGCATTTCCATACCATATGAAGGAACACACGAGCTCATTTTCCATTGTCACCTCCAAAAAAATATCAAATTTTGTTTCTTAAATTTTTGTGAATAAAAAATGAGATGGGGTTAGCAGCCATGGGTTTAAAATATGATTCAAATGTTGATTATATTTCCATAGTGTTTGGAGAGAGCATGTATAAATTGGTGGGGATTTGAACCCTTGTCCAATGGATTACCAAAATTGGCAGCATTTGTGGTCCTAGTAGGAATTTTACCTTTAATCCATTCACTAAATAAATAGAAATAGACACTATTTTTATGAATAATATAATTGTTATTATTATTATTAATAATGAGAGTGGAAAAATCTTTATCCATATATATTTGCATATGACATCATGCATCATTTGATTAGATTATATAAGAGGCATATTTCATTGAATAAGCTCTTTCCATTTTTTGTCTACATGGTTTTAGAATCATTTAATTAGGTTTTATATAGTTCACACAATTAGAATATTTATCTATTTAGTTTTAGACTTGTCTAATCGACACATGGTGCATTTCTATGTTTTTGAAGGAGTCATTGGATATTTGACCTATGTTTTCATTGAGATGACATTTTTAAAAATAATGTATTAGGTAATTAAAAAAATTTAGTGGAATTTAAAAATTGCATTGATAGATGTGACATGTCATCTAATTTATATGTGTATTTGCTTGGGATTATTTGATTCCATAGTTGAGATACCTTATCATTACTGATCAACATCACAACCCAAATCACCTTGAAATATTTAACCACTTGCATGTTATATACGGAATTGTCCTTCCCCACCAATTTTATATTTCTCAAGTTCATTGTTAATTAAAACTTCTCCTCCCCACACAATGCATTGCCACATCATATAAAGAAACATACAACCTCTCCTTCCACCTTCACCTCCACAAAAAATATCATTTTTTTCCTTAATGCTTTGTGAAAAAAATGTGAGATAGGATCAATGATCATGGTTTTTGAGTGTAATATGACATCTAATTTAAAATATTTTGATCTATAAATCCCCACTTTACCAAAACATAAACCTACATCCCTTCCGACGTAACTTGCACCTTTAGGGAAACTACTAGTAGCATTATAGGAGTAGAAGGTCTGCCTTTTCATCTATGCCATTCTCAACTTTTCATTCTCCTCCTTATACTCTACCTGTGATTCATATTTCTCCTCTTAATATTATTATTATCATGGATCATTTCTTTCTCTCAACTTGAAAAGACTTTAGATGTGGGAATTATACATTTGAATATCATTTTAGGTAAAAGAACAATGAATACAATAATCCTATGTTACATATTGACTGTGAAGATGAAATTCCTTTCCTTAATATTAGTGGCCACCAATACCATGTACTTAGTCCATAAAACTTGTGGATTTCAACCATAGTAAAACAATAATTAATTTACCAACTAATAATTCATAGCATATAGAATTAACATCATGTAATAAATAAGTTGTTATCTGATCCATAATTATTGTCAGCATTTGGAGCCACCTCTTAAGATCATCATCAGGACAAGAATGATACCCTCCATAATTGAAAATAATATATGGGTCTAATATAGATAAAATCCATTATTGAGTAACTATACATTACAAAACTTGTCAATCTCTTGATATAATCAATTTTGAAACTATGAACAAGTGAAAGGTGCATGTTGTTGTTGGTAATTATAACACACAATTATAAATAGTTAGTTATCATTAGTATGGAATAAAAATTACAATGAAAAGCATATAATTAATCCTAAATGTATGTCCTCTAATTGAGAAAGATAATGAAAAGAGAAAATAAATGTAGAAGACAAATAAATATAGTTATATACCTTATTTTTACTCTCCCCCTTACTGGGATAGAGATGTGATGGTGTTTAGATGTAGTTAGAAAAGGTTTCTGGTCATTGTCACATAGTCATTTCAACAACATTTTCCCTTGAAATATGGATGATTTGGATTAATAATTTGGAATGTTGGTTGAATATTTGTTGAAGATTTAACAACACATACTTAGCACAAAAATCTTCCTTACTGATTTTGGTAGAACTATGTTAGGAAAATTAGACTTGTTAAAATGAGAGGGGAAGCCCTATATATATAAGATTACATGATGATTGTGAGCCATTTATATTGATCAAATATCAATGGTGGATAATGAGTCCTCCTCCTCATTAAATGAGGGAGGTTAAAGAGTAAATATGGGGAGAGGTTGTGATGTGTTAAAGATATTGCTTGATGAGAAATGAAGGTGATTTATTTTGGAAGAAGGGCTGATTGAATGGGGATGCAGAGGAATGTATTTAAAATTTATTATTATTAGTTAAGGTGTGAATTTCTTTGGATTTAGGTGTGATGTGAGAATTTTTGGATTTTATTGATTTTTATAAAATATAAATATTGAAAATCCATATAATTTTTTATTAATGAAACATTAGTTAATTAATCTAGATTAATTAAATAATATAATTTAATGTGAATTTGTTGGGATTGGTTGATATTTATGAAAAATAAGGGATTAATTAGTTAGGGAGTGATGAACAATTTTAGTTTAGGCCAAGGATGTTAGTGTGGGTAGAGGACTGATTTAGATGATTTAGGATGATGTCAATGGATAAAGGGATATTTCATATAATTTGAACTCATACCCACTAAAGTGGAGTGGAAAAAATTTTCTCCAATTTTTTTTTCTTATATTCCAAATAAAATGGTCTATTTCAAACCATTTGGGCCATAGATCATTTTGAATGAATTGGACTATTTTGAATAATTTGGACTTATACCATGTAAAATGGAGTGGATAAAGTTTTCTCCAAAAAATAAATTTCATATATTCTAAATAAATTGGAGTGTTTAAAACCATTTAGAAATAGATCATTTTGAAAAAAATGGGCTATTTTAAATAAAATGGACTTATACCCACTAAAGTGGAGTGAAAAGAATTTTCTCCAAAAATAAATTTGTTATATTTGAAATAAATTAGACTGTTTCAAAGCATTTGTGCATGGATAATTTTGAGTAAATAAGAATATTTTGAATAATTTAGACCTATACCTATAAAATGGAGTGATTTAGAAGAAGATTTTCTCCAAAAATAAATTTTGTTTATTCCAAATAAATTAGACTATTTCAAACCATTTGAGCATAGATCATTTCAATTAGATTCAATGGGATATTTTAAATAATTTAAAATTATACCCACTAAAGTGGAGTGGAGAATATTTTCTCCATAAATATGTTTTTTATATTCCAAATAAATTGAATTATTTCAAACTATTTGGTAGGAGATAATTTTGAATAGATTGGATTGTTTTGAAATCCTAGCAACTTTTTGGGCCTTCATACCAATCATTGATCATTTTAAGCAGCTTCTATTGTTGGGACATGTGACACTATTTGAAATGCCAAATTATGGATGAAAAAATATTAAGAAATCTAGTTCATCTACATAATAAATACACTAGAAATTGTTTGCTGTTCATTGGGAAGATCTTCTGAATGAGTAAGCATCAATATACTAATTTAATAATTTCAAGAAATCTCCAACTATAAATCAAATTACACTAATAACTAGAAGAAAGTAATTATAAATTAAAATTAATTATTTTGAAATTAATTTAACTATTTTTTAAATAATTTAGAATTGATTTGTATGAAATTGATGACAATGATAAATACACTTAAAAGAATCAGGTGAAGTTACATCTTTCTAAACATTGGTTCACAGCTGTTGGCATGGAATTTTTGTTTTCTCCCAAGAATGTGATGATTGACATAATTATGATTCTCCATTCCTTTTCATCTTTTTTAATTTCATTTCCACTATATCTACTAGACGTAACATAACTCATTTTCAATTTTTAATTTGTAACACAATTCTAAGAATTACAATCAATGAACATGTTGGCAATTGAAAAATCATCTCTGGAGGTCCCTTTAAAAATAAATTCATCTAATTTATTTATGTTTATATTGAATGGAATATAATTTCCCCCCAAATAAACATGAAATTTTAACTTGTGTAACCCATGGATTGAATGAGTATCCTCAAATTATTGTCCTCTATCATTGACCAAATGCCAATGTGAGAAAAAGACTGCAATGTTACCTTAAAAATTTTAGTGGAATGATCTCGAATGTAGTATAAAATATTTTCAACTTTATAATCTTATTTTTTTCCTGTATCATGCATTTGTATATCTTTTGTTTTATGCACAACAAATAATAAATCATCCAACCCAAAAATCAATAGTTTTTTAGAAGTCCATTTTAGCTCCTCTTTTGAAATGTCTACAATTTGATAAAAAATAAATGAATCATTTATTAAAAATATTATATTATAATTAGAGATATAACATGAATTTAAAAAAAAAAAATATATTTTACATGTTACTAAACTGGTCGTTGATGTGATTTTGATTTGCATTTCTTATTGTAACATAAAAACATAATGCATTTCATATATATTTTTTAAATTTCTTTAAATCTTATAAAGATCCATATAAACACATATAAAAATGAGTACATGATCAGGCACATTGTAGCTATAATACTCATTATACATGGATGTACCATTTTTATTTCTAGTTTTGTAACACACATGCATATAAAAGTCCATATTGAATCCTTATAACTTTACCATGAATGTATCATATTTTGAATCAGTCTGATTTTGAAATAACTCATTTCTCATAGACATTGATAGGAATTTAACATTGATTAGCCAACATCTATATTATTACAATAATGCAAGTATGATCAATCAACATCCATATTATTACAGTAATGAAAGTATGATCAACTAACGTCTATATTAATATGTTTACACATCCCATCACAACAAACAAAATAGGATTTATAGTAAATCTTCTGAGCCGTAGTTCACTATCACTAAATTAAAATGAATATAATACACCTTAATAGCTAAACCATCTTCATATAATTCCAATAAGACACATCAAATTAAAAACTATTTGAATCAATATCAATATAATTATTTCTAGCATAATATACTTTATTGTTTTTTTATTGATAAAGAACACATGGATACTCTGCATCAAAATTTATTGTATTGAAGACATAGTATAACACATATTGTGTTATTTTAAAATAGGTAAATTAAACATGTAAACAACATTGTAATGGGTAAATTAAACTTGTAAACAACATTTTAATGGGTAAATACAACCACATTTAGTCTACACAATAATAAAATAAACCACACTTCCAAATCTCAAGCTGATGTATGTCTATATTTTATTGTCTTCTACAATCTCCTATCCATGAAGAAAAATTCAATTTTAATGTCTTTTTATAAATAAATAAAATTAATATATTATATACTTGTATGAAATTATAGAATTATGCATTTATTTAAAGAGGTTTTCACCTTTTTTTTTGCCTTTTTGTAGTTTGTATGGATGCACTCTTTCATTGACGCTTTGGTTATTTATTCCCTACACGGTATTATATAATGTAGTAAATAAAAATTCTTGTTAATAATAAATTGATTTGATATTTGTATTTTAAAAATGTGTCTTGTTATAAAGTATTACCTTGTGTTGTTTTCGTGGAAGCACCAACTTGTAGAGTTGTGTCATGGGTTGTTGTGTTGTAGACATAAAGTGCTTAAGCTGCAAAGTGAACTGATTTAATTGAGACATAAATAGATGAATAAATATTCTGTCAATATTATGAATCATTGATAAATATAAAATATAATTGAAAAAATATGCATGATCTTAATATGTTACCTTATTCAACTTACGATGTGTCATGTTCATTTTTATGATTTTTTTGTTATTATTGTTTCTTCACTTGCATGCAATGCCATTGGCACTACACACTGAAATATTGATAAGATGTTATAATTGAAAAATAAAGCATACACACTGAAAGATTATTAAGATGTTATATCTATAAAATGAAGCATGATTATAAAATAAATTAAAAATGTTATGCACCTAATACTTATTGAAGTGGTTGTTCTTGTATTGGTTGCTCTAAATTTATCACAAAAATTTGAAACTAAACATTAAAAATCATTTGTTCTTCAATTTATATAATGTAAGATAAATTTATTTTCAATTTTATACAAGCATGCACCAATCTAGATCCTATATATACCCCTACCATGTCATATGCATCCAGATCATGGAAAGTAGAAATAAGTGTCTCCCAAAAGATGGTATCTAGTTCATTTTTGAATGGCCTTCTTGTTTTATGCAAACCACTCATTTGAAATGTTGGTACATCTTTGTAGATGTCAAAACCATCCTCTAATCTACTTTGTTATGAATGGAGGTATAAATATTGTAGCTAAAAATGAGTTGGATCCTAACAAAAATTGATACCTATAATATGTGTCCAATCAAATCCATAACTATCTGGACCCCATAGTATGACACCCATATATTTCATGTAACAAAAATCACCAATATGCAGATTCTTGAGATAGGTCTAAATGGCAAGATAATGTTCTAGTTTGTGGATGATGAATATATTAAAGGCCTCAACAATAAATTTTTCAATCAATGTTTGAAGATGTTCTTCCTTATAAACTTCACTAAGATTCAGATTATCAATAATTATCAAGTTGGTATTCAGACCAATAATGAATGTTTCACTAAAAATCTATTAAAATGGATGGCCAAAGGCAAAGGGGTTCATAATGGTAGCTAAATATTTTTGTATCTATACCAGGAAGCTGACCTCCATCATTATGTAGATAAATTTTCAATATACTTAATGAATCTTGAGATAATGCTTCCCAATATTATTTGTTTTTTGAAATACCTTAATTTAAGACACACAAGTCATCAAACCTTTTAGTAAAAATTTTATAATGCTCCATTACCTCTTCAGGTGTGATAGTTTGGTCTGGTGGTATTGTCATATCATGGTTGCTGAAATAATCTACAATTTTTGATAATATGTTACTTTTTGACTTCACCTTTTTTCACCAATTATCCATCTTGTTGTACCCAAGGGTTTTCAAGAAGGAAATAGATATTTTTTCCATCAAATTTGCTAGTTCTACTTTTTGTTTGTTTAAAATCCCTTGAATATTTATAAGTATAGTTATACCAATCAGATTTAAATCTTGTTTATCTAAACCAAGTAAAGTACCACTTTAAAATAAATCAAATTCCTTATCAAAACAATCCTAAATGGGCTATTCCATGAAAATAAGGCATTTTATCTCCTACAATTGTGTTGAATAGTTCATTTGTGTGAACAAGTGTTGATCTTGTTCATGTATTTCTTCCATTTTTTCCTTCCCTATTTCAACATTATTTTAACCTCTTAATTTTATAAGGTCATGTGTATTTCTAACTCTTTTTATAAATGAAACCTTGTATATTGTTTCATTGGCTTCATTAAATTGATTACATATTTTATGTACAATATGGAATGAGGTACAAGTTTTCATAAATCTTGTCCTTCTAACACAACATTTATTTCTCAATGATTGTGAATTGTATTCCTCCTCTGAAATAATTCTTTGTTTTGTTGTAATTTTGTGTTGGCCATCTACAATTTTGAACCTTAATATTTTTTTCTCCATCATATATTCTAGTACTTCCTTTGATTCAATAGAATAGTCAAGGTTGCTTGGATCAAAAGGAATTAACAAAGCATCCTTCATTGGAACCTCATTATGTTTTATAAATGAATGAAATATGTCATTCAACCCTCTTTCATAGAGCCCTACAAGAATGTTCAAGGTGTAGTTGTTAGAGGAAATATACTATGTAGAGAATTCATGGTGTGTCTCATCATAAGTTTGTGTCAACAAAATTGTTTCAACCTTTTGTTCAATCTTAATTTTCTCCACTAGTGTGGGTACTTGTATGGTCTATTTAAAATATGTATACAAATATGTTTCCCTTGCTTGTCTTGTTTTCTTCAATGTTTTTTATATCATGTCTATCATGTATCTTAAATACATGTTTGCATGATGGCAAGTAGATGAAGTTGTTGCCCATTGTTAATGTTTTTATTTCAACATATTTTGTATTATAATGACCAAATTAGCTCTATCTATCAACCCAAACATTTTAAGGTTGTCATAACTTTTCAAATTAAACCCAAATGTTTCACAATAAGGAGAAAATTAATTTTTGTCAACTTCATTTTACTCGGTCTAATTTTATTGAAATTAACTATAGCTCGATGGATAATAACCTCTTCTCCATTCCATACTTCTAGTTGGAATTGAAGGGAATCTTCAAGTTCATCCTTATCATAGGTTAGGATTATTCCAATTGAAGAAGATTCTTTTCCTGATGTAGTGATAAACAAGTATATATCTGGATGCATGTTTGGCAAACTAAACAATTCAAAATACCAATCAACAAGAGGAATTTTTCCACCAATAAATGGAAGATGTTTATGTGAATTTAATTATAGTTTTGATATTTTATACTGTACTCTATCAAAATTCTCTTGGAGTGAGGTCTTCTTCTACCTTTTATCCAAATTCTCTTCGAGTGAGGCCACCTTTTACCTTTTAAGTGTGGTAATTCATTATTTGCTTGAAGACATTCACTAAAGAAATTGAAATGATTTAAATATTTATGTTTTGTAAAATAAAAGTTGCATATTACATCGATGCATGAAATAATTTTGTGTTTGAACAATGATTATATATCTGTTAATTCTAAACTACAATACAAAATACATATACAATGTTCATAATATATACATTAACTCATACTTTAACAAATAAGATATGACCAAATCAAAAATAAATTATGTGTAACAATAAATATAATATGATGGGTAAAGGAATCCATAAAAATTTATTTCAAAGGAGAAAGACGAGGGGAAGTATATTTTGAATATATGTCAAAACACCAATCAATAGGTGCATTCAAGGTATCTCCTAGGAGATACCTTTCAATCATTCTCAAGAGTGAATTTTTCTTACAAGACGAAATTTTAGGTCCTCCTATACACATGCTCTTTCCACCTCAATCTAGTTTAATAGTTTTTCCCTTGATGGTTCTTTTAATATCTTATAATTATCTCTTAGGATATACCTTCAAGTTACTCATGAAGTTATTAGAAGGCCCTCAAAGGAATCTCTTATTAGATACCTTGAGTATGAACTTGCTTAGAGTTATTGAGGTTTGTAATTTCTTCAAGGTATCTCCTAGGAGATACTTCAAGTTACCCATGAAATATTCTCCTAGTTGATACTATTGATGCCTAAAACACTCACTCTCAGTGAACAATTTCCTATAGAAAGCTTTACAGATGTAGGATGAAATTGTGATTGCTAAGGTTATAAAATAGAAAAGTGCTAACTGTTACGATCTTATTCTATTACAATGGCTATCCATAAAAATGAGATTGTGAAGAGACAAAATGATCACCAACTGCCACTTATAAAAGAAATGAGCTCTAAATAAATAGGATTTCCCCTACTATAGAATTAAAAACAAATAAACAATAGATAGAGACAATTTACCACTCTAAATAACATAGAACATCACATCCTCTTCATTTTAAATAGAGATTGAATATAGAAGGCTACAAGGGGGCACATATAAAACATCCTTTTAAAATTGTGAGATGTACAACTCCTTGGTGAGATTGAGTGTGGGGGTGGAACATGTCGAATTGGAACTTCTCTATAGTGAGACAAAAGTCTCTTTGTGATAGATGAGCATCAGGCTACCATTTTTCAAAAGCAAATTAAGGATGGGACTTGCACAAAATTTGAAAGCAAGACTGAAGAAGAAAGAGGCTAAAGGGAGAGCTGCTAGAAGGTGATGAGGAATCTATAACTATATAGAGATTCTAAAGCTATAAATTAATTTATCTAAAATAAAAATGTGTATTTATGATCCATAGTTCTTGTCAACTCATAGGGGTGTCCACAAAAAATCTGACACTCAAACCATAAAATAGGAATGAGGTTTTCAAGAAAATGCCATTCTAAAGAATGAATGAAAAATGGGATTGGAGATAGTGGGAAGAGGTTGAAACTTCACAAAAATAAAAATGGGGAAAGTGGCCCAAAGATGGAAAATAGGCCAAAAGGGGGGAAATGTCAACAGGTGCTAAGGAACTAATTATAATTGAGTGAATATGAGGTTGTAACTAAAACTACTCTAAAATTGTCAATTCTAGATTTACGATCCATAGTTCCTAGTGACTCATAGGGGAGTCCACCTATAGATGGAAGTACTCAAAAAAATCTAGGTAGATTGACAATTACAACTTTTTAAGGCCACTTGGAAGGGCACCCATTCTTCTTCCTTTGATTGGGTCTTTTTATTGAGAGCCTCGAAGGCTCTATCCAAGTTAAATATCTCCTTAAAGAAGATTTTCCCCAAGATTTCAACTACCAACAATGTCTAAAACTCTAATTGGGTGAGTGGGTGGAAAAATTTCTCCACTTTAAAAGCATCAGGCATTTGATTGAGGGTCATAAAAACGGACTAGTCATTCTACTTTTGCTCTAGTAATGCCTTGAATTGATGCTCAGAGATAATGTTATTATTGGTAAAGAAAGGATAGGGGAGCCCCAACTGGACTAATTTTTCTAGGCATCCCTTCCTTTATTGGACCACTTGTTATAAGGAATTAAGGAATGCCTTGCACTTATTTGTTACCTTATTTTAGCTTAGGAACTCATTCACCTTTGCCACTACCTACCTTTGGTCGACCACACTTGCTATCTATAAAGCCTAAAGAGAGGCACTACAAAGCTTTAGGACTAGGATTTGTGAGTCTAGGACCTTGGGGGTGATGAATGAAACCACTTATTTTATAGATGAGCTCACCTAGGTCATCAGCTTCTATGTGTTGATAATAAAAATAAGCATCATTTTTAGTCTTGCTTTCGTGACCTTGATTCATTCCAAGTAGGACCTATATAGTTATTAGATTATGGGAAGGATTTATGTGTCTTGAGGGTAAGTGGTGAGGTCATTATTTAGTCTCTCAATCTCTTAGTCCTTGACTGAGGAGTCTTGTTTTGTTGAGTTTCAAAGTAGTTGGAGCACCCAATCTACATCAAGGAGATTCTCGTGAACTATAACCAATTTTGCCTTCACTTTTTGTAGTCTAGTCTCAGTGGTCATCTATTTGTTAGCTTCAACCTGGAAGCTTTCCATTATGATGTGGATTTGAAAGTTAGTTATTTCTTGGTTGAGGTCATTATCTTTAGCTTTAACCTTATCATTGAGGCATTCAGCCATGGACTTGACCTTGATGAGCTCTTGCTTGATTTTCTCCAACTAATGGGCTACCTTGACATAAAATATAGTTACTAACCTCTATGTTTCCTCCATAATCTCAACCTTGTTAGTGGGATGGGATTGTCTAAGGTTAATCCCAATGGCTTAGACTATGTAATCCCCTGGTTACATCTATTCTTAGGGCTTAATTACCTAATGGGTTAGATGGGTGACCAAGAGGGACTATTGTCTAGGGTCATAAAATGACTACATGTGGGGTTGGGATTCAAGTTTAGCCTATTTTCCCCTCATATTTTTCATTTGGTTCACATGATCCACCCTCTCTACATCCATCTATTTCTGAAGTTAATCTAGTACTTAGATGATTTCACTCATGAAAGGGATTCTTTGAGGCAGTGTGAATGGGATGGTTTTTTGCTACTATGAAGTAGTGGACCCTGACCCTATGATAGAAAGTGAATAAATAATGAGGGATGAAGGTGAAATTATGGGAGTCCATGTGGTGGGTAAAATGGTAACATGTGATGAGTGAGGATGTGGTGGATGATGATGGTGAGGGAGTGAACAAAAGCATGAAGGAAGACATAGGAAAGGCAAAAGAGATTGGGTCAGATAAGATAGTTGGCTTAGGATATGAACAAAAGATCGGGGAAAATGAAGTGGTAGGTTGGGAAGTGGGAATTTACACAAATTTTAGTGGGGTTGTCAAGGCTGAAGAAGGGGTAATGGGAAGTGTCAGAGCACTTGATTAGGAAGTAGCTATCACCACAACTTGTGTTAAAGCTATGGAGGGGAAGGAGGTAGATGTAGAAAGGAGAGGAATATAAATTTAGGTATTCTTATATGGAGGGGCCATTGGTGGGTTATAAATTAGTGCCTCAATCCACTTGATCTAAGATAACAAAACTATGTGGTGCCCAGGGGTTGCTTGTTGCTATTGTAAGCCCATGGCATAGGGGTGCAGGGATGATGGCCATGTTGGTGGGGGATGGGCCACCATGGCTTATAATTCTTCTAGGGTATCTTCCTCTTATCATCCCTAAACATGTCAATCTTTGGTTTGGAATCCCATTCCATGATATGTTCATTCTCTTTCGAGTGGGATTCATCCCATAACTCTTCAAATTTCTCATCTGAGGCATCTTCATACAAAATAGTGTGGATGGTTGAGATCATATCTATATTTTAGGAAGGTAGCCTTATTATATTCACTCCTTACCAAGGTGTTTATCCATAACTCCATTGTCTTGGATAGCTTCTTTGTCAGTCAAAATCTTGGACCTTATCATAAAAAGACTCCCATAGCTTGGGGACATCTTGAGAGATCAGGGCTAGGTCTAGATAATTTTGAGGGAGATCTTCTATGGGTGACCTTATTTACTCCAGAAATGGTTAGGTCTAATGCTTGGGTGTGATGGTAGGATTTAATCCCACTATATATCCCATTGGGTCACAATCCCATTGGTCATCTATCATATCTAGGCCTAGCTCTGCTAGCTTAGCTATGACAATACATTCTTGGTGTATTTTTTGCACCATGATGCCATCCCTTGAAAAAATAATGTCATATAGTCCATTTTTATTCTTTTCTAACATGTAGAGGGAATTCATTATTCCATCCCTTGAAAAAGGAATGTCATATAGTCCAGTTTTCTTCTTTTATACCATGTAGAGGGAATTCATGTTATCAAGCTATCATACCAACTTGAGGGTTAGGGTCTTATCAATTAACATATAGGGAATTCAAAAAGTCTCCCCTACAAACCCATGCACTTAGATAAATTAGAAATGGTACCCCTAGAACTAATCAACCAAGACCCTGCTACCTTTGAGCCATGCTTGCAGTAAATTTTTCATCTAGGGAATGACATCTTTCCCACTTAGATCCAAAAGAACTGGAGCCATAAACTACTGTGAGAAATCATAATAGTTATTTGTTATTAAGAGGATGTGGGTTTAGATAGCGACTAGGGTGATTATGTTGGGCAAAAAATCTATGTTCATGGTATTCAGTTGAAGATATTTGGAGAAGAACTTGGAGTGCTGGTACAATACTAAGTGTATGAGGTAAAATGGATACTAAAGGTACTTGTTATCAAGAAATTTTGTAGCTCTTATCTCATGATGGAGGCAATGGATTTAGATAAATCCATCTAGAAAATTTCCACATTCTCTATTGTGGTCATGAGAAAGATTTTTCCCAATTGGAATTATTTGATATTGGCATCGATGTTCATACCCAAGATTAATGCTAACATAGACAAGGTATCCTTTACATGTGCATAGAAAGTGAATAGGTGCAAGGACATGGGAGGTACCTCTGTGATCTTCTAGTTGAGAAGGGATATAAGGAAACATGACCTATCTTCCATTTTGGAGTCCAAGATGATTTGGATGCTCTCAATTCTATTAACAATAGCATTGGGATTGTGTGGGAGTCAAAGTATTGCTCTAATATTTTTTGCATCAATCTTGACCCTAAAGTGGGCACCTCTTATGATTGTACCAGTTTGAGCATCATATTTTTTGGTGCATAGGGTGATGGTCTCAAGGTAAGGGTGCATGTAGGACATCATGTGTTGTGCTAAGGCATAGTCCCAAATTTTGGATTTGAAGGAGGGATACACCTTCTTACTAATTTCTTGAGCTTCAAGGCATGAGCCTCCTCCCTCAAATTTTTAGGGTTATGGGCCAAGTCTAGATAAAAAATCTCATATGTTGAGTCTATCACCAAAGCTTTATCTTTGTAGGGTCTCTTCATGGGTAGCAAGGTATTGGGGACTTTTCATTTTACTTGGGTAGGGGTCGAAGTGTAATATTTTCTCATGGTGTATGTAGGAGGAGGGGCTCCTTAACTACTTAAGCTATGATCTCTCTATTTTGAGGGGTGATTTACAGTTCTAGAAGGGATGTAGAAGTTTTCATTACCTAAGAGGACGAAGATTGAATTTCAAGATAATTCTCTACTTTTTTTTGGAAAAACTAGGTTGATACTTTTTATAGTTCCCTTCAGTTTTGGGGATACCTTCTGATTGCTTCAATTTTTTGATGCTATCTTCAAACACAAAAAATGGCAAGTCATTGCTTCTAGGTGGGAAGGGGTAGATTTATACAATAGTGCCATAAATGATAAGATTGACACACATTATTGAATAATTTCCTTACAATATTTATGGTAATAATTATGGGGAACTGTGCATAATGAATCATCTTGACATTAATGATAAGATAAGCATGTAGATAACTATCTTTTAGTGATTATTTTAAATATGTGGAAAAGATGCATGGAAATACCAATAGTCACTTGTGTCAATGACACTATTCAAAAAATAAATAACTAAGAAAGGAAAATAAGGGGAAAACAATGATGAGGAGGGTAAACACAACAAAGGAGAAAGGAAATAATCTAACATGTATAGGGAATGGTGGGAAGTTAAATGAAATTATTTAGGTTGATCCTGCTAAGGAGGATCTCTAAGGCATTACCATTTAGATCTTATAGTTCAAAATAATTTACCTATTGATCAATGATGATGCAAAAGGGTCCTTTCCATAGAGAATCAAATTTCACATGCTACCCTGGTATAGTGGCCATTTGGTCAAATTTAAGGACTAGGTCCCCAAGTTTGAGACCTAGATCTGATGATGAGGTCCACAAAATTAGTTACCAAAATCTTGTCCTTATAATGACCCTTGGTTTATTTCTTATTATTTTGTTGGGGTTGAGTATTTTCCCATGGTGTACTTAGGGGGAGGATTTCCCCTTTAAGGTATCTCGTAGGAGATACTTTACAAATAGGCATAAGATTGGATTTATCCTGCAAAGAACAAGTGGAATTTTTTGTACATAGAATGCACTACAGAGTGATATTTTGGAAGATTTTATAATACCTTCAAGGTATCTCTTAGGATATACCTTTAAAACATGCACAAGAGTGGATTTCCCCTTTAAGGTATCTCCTAGAAGATACATTTCAAATAGGGACAAAAGTGGATTTTTCCTTCAAAGAATAAGTGCAATTTTCCAGCGAATGAAAGGCATTACTAGGTGAAATTTTGAGGTATCTCCTAATAAATACCTTTTAAATATGTACAAGAGTGGATTTCCCCTTCAATATATCTCATAGGAGATACCTTTCAAATATGCATAATAGTGTATTTCTCCTTCAAAGAACAAGTGGAATTTTCCTTTACATGAAAGGCAATACTGGGTGATATTTTGAAGGCCTTTGTAATAACTTAAGGTATATCTTAGGGGATACCTTTAAAACATGCACAAGAGTGAAGATACCAAAATTACATTGGAGTAATTAGACCTTTGTCAAAATAATTCTTTAGTTTAAACAGGGGTTTGACTAAAATTTTTCATAGCAGATCAACTCACAACGCAAAGATGGAAGTGTGGCCCAGGATGAAATTGTCAAATTACACCTTCAACGTGTTTTGATTATTGAGGTGAGGAATCACCTGATGAACCAAATGAAGGACACATGTTTATCTCAGGGGATTCTTATGAACATTCTTGAGGGTTAGGAGGATATGTCACCCTTCTTTGTTTGAAGAAACATGGTAGGAAGGTAAAAGGTTACCAAGAGTCTGAGCTTACATCTAGGGTTAGAAATGTGATGGGTTCTTGGGGATTTATAAATTTTATGCAATTTTTTAATATTTACACACTTATCTTTAAGTGGGAAAGGCATAGAAAGTCTTCAGGGCCTGAGTATTAGAAGTTGAAAAAAAGTGATGCCATATGGGAACTCCTCAAAATATTTTAGATTTTGGGCCCTTTTTGAAATTTACCTCACTTAAATCTTAGTGGGAAAATTTTAAAAGGTCCTTGAATACCTGAGTACCCTGATTTAAAAATTTAAATAATGACACATGGTGTTGTTACATTTTGTAAAGAGTTTAGGACATATTCCACCACTACACTAGAGGAAAAGTAACGAGTGAAGAAGGTGTATAAGTCTCCAAAGTCTCAAAAAGGTACCATGAAATATCCTTCATTCATATGTCTCCATGTATTTTAAGGTGGATCACTTGGCATAAAATAAAGATTAGTACTCTCTCTCTCTCTCTCTCTTTTTGAATGAAGCTTAAGAAATTAGTGAGAGTAGGTGTTGAATATATATTATACTTCAAAGTATTAATGACAACCTTAATCTTGAAATGTAAATGATTATAACTAAATTATTTATTTTCATTTACATTAACCCTTTGTATTTAGAGCTTATGTTTGTACCTTTGAATTATTTGTGTCCCCTAGCTATGTGTAGTGTGAGGACATGATTATGGTGATTCCTTCACAAATTTTTAGCTTTTATTATGTGCCACCCTCTCGATTAACAATAAGTGTTCTTCTAGCTCCCTATGATGTGATTTTTGAGAGGAGTTGAAAGGTGTTGCAAGGGTTTTTTGAGTGAAGAGTTCATCAAAATTTGAAGTATTACATTAGAAAGCTAGGGTAGAAATGGTGGCATCCTCAACTCCTATGAAGGGCATCATTATCTCTAGCTTGGATGGGATTAAGGATACAAATGTAATGGGACTATATTTTGAGGTCTTATTTAATTCATTGTAGTGGATATACTCTTATTAAGTATTAGATAATGTTGGCATGAGCTACATCACCCCTATGATAGCATTCCCTTTGGCTACCCCAAAACTAGAATTGATTATTGCATGTGCTCAGGCATACCAACTAGACACCAAGATCGTTATCAATGGTAGTCATTCAGTTGTTTGATCTCTCACGCCTATGTCACTCAGTACCATGCTCAAGATTCCTCCCTAGCTTGATGGAGTTACACTCACCATAGAGGAATTCCAAGAATACATGGAGAAGAATGATAAGGCAATTTGAGACATTACCAATAGTTGTTGGTTGGCCAAGAAGAGACAAAAGGCCTCGAGGATGTCCAAGAGTTTGAAGCTGGTAAAATTCAATGATTTGCCCTACTATATTATTTCCATAACCACTAAGGTTTACAAGATACCCACCATGGAAAAATTTGAGCCATGGATATTCTTGATCTTAGTATGCATATTAGAGAAGCAAAAGAAGCTAGATTAGGCCACTATCCTTAGTGATAATATACACAGGTAGATGATGTAGATCTAAGCTATAAATTTTTCAAAAGAGGCATTTACAGGTACATTCTACATGTCCTCTTATTTAATGAATAGACAGGTCCATAACAGAACATTCTAGTGCCTCACCAAGAACCCTAATGGAAAGAAAATTTATGAAAAATACACATAAATCACCATAGATGGTTCCAAGAAGAACTTTTGTAGGGTGTACAATTGATTATTCAACATCATGATGAGTGTCTTATTTCCTTTAAGAAGCCTCAATAGAATGTCAAAAGAAGCAAAGGATGTAATTAAGAAATATGGTGCCTCTTATATTTAGTTCAAGACATTCACATATATTCAAGTGAGTGGTTACTCAGGATGCCTGCAAAAATTTCCAAGGTACCTAGATGATAAATTGGTAGTAATGAAGTTGGGCTAATAGATGGTGTCTCCTCAAAAAATGATAGTGGCTAAGAAGATAAATAATCCATTTAAGTTTTAGATCAAAATTGGATATTATCCATACCCTTCTGTTGTAAGGGCAAAGGGATTAAAATAATAAATAGGCTAGTTTGTAATTTATAAGATGCTACCCCAATCCAATTATGATATCAAGTGGTTGGTGAATATGGTGACCAATGTGATTTTGCATTAATCACACTATGAAGACATTTGATCTGACATTGCCACCAAGGAAGGCATCAAAAAATTAGACTACATGAGGTTAATAGTGCATGAGGTTATTGCCTACAATATCACCCCCATCCTCAAGGATATGGTGGATGACAATAAGATACTATGTCCACTATATATTGAAAATAACATTGAAGCCCAAGCCATCTCATAGGTGGACTTTAGTAAGGATCATAACAATTCCATCCCTTGTAGATCCTTTTAAATCATGAGAATAACCTTTAGGTGGTTGAAGAAAGAAAGGGTTGATATTGGTGCTTATAGCACCCTTGACCTCTAGGAGCTCAAGAACGTTAAGGATTTGAGAGGTTTCATTCTTAATTATAGTGGTGATCCTATGGATCTATCACTAATAGTGAAAGGTAAGGGTAAGTGCAAGATTAGAGATGTTGATTTCACTAAGTTGTTTGATATCAAATCAATAACAATAGTACAATCTAAGGTTGGATTATCTTTTTCAAAGATAACAAGCCTACCCAAAAATTAGGAAAAAATTATTACTATGGAGGGTACATGGGCCAGTTCCACTCCCATATCTAGTTTAGGAGAGGGAGCCCTAATAATGCTAGCTATTTCAATGGCCATCACCATGGTCAATCCAATGAATGTTCTGATTACTCCACCAATGTAACAAGTAGCAGCTGCACCTCCCCTAAATATACACTAAAGGGATAAAGGAGGGGATTAATAAAGAGAACACCCCAAATAAAAGAGAGTAAAGAAGGCTCTATAACCTTTAAGTGGGTTCCCAATGAAGAGGAAGGATGACCAGCCCTCATAGGTCTAGAGGGGATATGAGTGATGATGATGATGATTTAGATGAAGGTAGACCCATTGTCAAGGTGATGAAGAAGTAGCATGCATTCAATCTTCCATATGTAAAAAATAGGTAGATAAATCTAAGGGAAAGGCCCCAAAACCTAGTGAATTCCCCAGTGATGAGCCTATTTACAAAAGAGGGACCCTCAGTAGTATAAAGTAAAGGTGACAAGGAATACATCCTAAACTCAAATGATCCTTTGTCTTTAGATAATGTTGTATAGGATTGTGTTGAGGTGGATATGCAAGTTAAATCCCCTTAAGAGAAAGAATCAAGCTCATTAGATATAGAGACATTTGTTTATAATGTCATCATCCAACCACCAGTCCAATGTAATCATGGTAGAACTAAAGAATTGAACAATTTTAGTGAAAGAACTGAAGGAATGCTAGAGCAAAACATTTAAGGTGACACCATTTCAAAGGTGGTGATTTAGAAAGGAAGTTCAAAGGTAGTTCTAAAAGTACCACAAGATGTCCCTTCCCCTCCAAATGTGTCAGGTCTAACATGAGAGGAAAAGGTGAGTGCAAAGGAAGGTGGGGGAGCAAACCTGCCATGAGGTAGACCCAAAGAAAATAATAAATTGAATTATTCTAATAAGGATGATAAGGAGGGTACTTTAGGAGATGTTTCTTCAATTGAAGTACCATGAAGCTTTATCCCTTGCACCAAGGTCCATGACCCAATAAATAATGGTGGTCTTAAGGTGGTGACTAGTGAAGAGTTGCTCAAAGGTAGCAAGGATGCCACCATAGTCTCATCCATGCCTAAGGTATAAGAAAACAAAGAAGGTGAAATGACCATGTAGCCTTCTATCCAGTCAATAAAATAAGGAAGTTTGATTGAGAAGTTACTCATGAAATTTCATTAGCTCAGGTTTGAGTTTGATCTTTTGGAGAAGACAGAGCCAAGCTTGTAAAAGGAGCATGGAGTAGATAAGGGTGGTGAGGAGTAAGAGAGTGATGAAGAGATTGAATAAATTATGTTGAGCCCACCACCAAAACCTATAGCACTCCCTACATTTATCACTCTAATGACATGACCCTTCACTATCTCAAGGCCATCAATAATGTCTACCAATTTAGTTGTATTCCAGACTAGATATTTTATCTAGATCAAAGAACATATAAATGAAAAAAGAGACATTATGAGAAAATAAGGGAGATAGATGAAATGAACATCACTCAAGCACATAAGTCCAAGCCCCCTATAAAGTTTTGAACACATTCTAGGACCACATTTACCACTTCAAGATAAAATAATGTAGAGATAGCCATCCCTCCTCCTGACGCATTGAATAAGGATGATCCCCTTGAAAGTTATAACCTCTATCGCCATCATTTGGTGGAGCCATCAAGATATGAGCTGAAACATAGATCCCAATTTTTGGCTAGCATGATGGCCCATAGGATGGATAAAGACAAGGCCACCATAGAGGAGTTAAAGGTAGATAACTAGGCTATGATCTAGTACTTGAAAAATTCGTGGAGTGAGCATGAGTTAGTAACTCCAACTTCAACCATAGCTCCAAGTCCTCTCCATCTCTCCTTTTCATCTCTTAACTCTAATCAAATTGATGATTTGAAGACTAGAGGATATGCAACTAAAGATTTTCAACAAGACTTGGGCACTAGGGAAAAATAAATAATACACTTGACATTTAAATGCTTGAGTGATATAATAAAAAATAAAATAGATTATGATGTCTATATGTTTTCCTATGAGGTAGACACAAAGAAATGGGAGGAGCCTCAATAGAAGGTAGAAGAGATATATAATATGATCATGGATAGCTTGATTGCAGAGAAGATCATTGCTTTAAATGATCATAAAAGGCCCAAGGAATATCAAATAGAAATCAAACATCATATGATGATGCTCAAAGATGGCATTTTTGATTTGAAAAGAGAAAAATAGTCTCTCAAGACTGTGACAAGTGAGATAAATGCCACACTAAGGAAGATGGTGAACCTTGATGGTGTAAATGACATGGGGGAGGATACATTGTACATTGCTCTAAAGAACCTCATTGATGCACCACAATAATCATTTGATGTTCATAAGATAAAATAATTGGTGTTACTAGAGAAATCATGTGACCAACTCAAGGATCTCATTGGAGAGAAGTAGACCATGATTCGGTAGACTATTGCCTAGCTTAAAGAATATAGAGTCAAATTCAACTACCAAGTAAGCCCAAACCAAGGGAGTCTCACCTCGATGCTTGATGAATATATTAAATACAGAAATAGGTTGGTGAAGGATTATTTATTCAGATCGATTCTAGAACCTAATTGAATATTTTAGTTTCTTTTGAGATGGTGCCACCTCTCCTTTATTTTCACTTTTTCCCTTATTTTTCCTTTTTTTTCCCTTGCACATCCCTTTCAAGGTAGTTTTTTTAATCATGTACATATGAAAGGGATGTTTTGTTTGTTGTGCAACAAGACAAAGTTTTGTTTTATCTCTTACAGGGTTATCCTCCACATGGATAACAAGAAACATTCTACCTTAGTGGAAAATCAATTTTGTCTTCATCACCAGAGCATGCACATAATACTAGGAACCATGTTCATCAAAAGGTCTAATAAAATCTAGGCCCATGAAGGAATATTATAGTTAGAGCACCTTTAGGAATATGCTAGGCTTAGCTCAATTGTATAAGAAAAAGGGGTGTGTCCCTTTATAATGGTGGATTCAATTTTTGAGTCAAGAGATATAGCCTCGAAGAGTTCTCAGTGTGTAACATTGTTGGAAAAAATTAGTGGAAAGATTTGAGAGCATAAAATATGTCTCCCTTCTTACAATATTTTCTTCAATAGTGTATATTTTTTATGTTATCAACTACACATTGTACGCATTTTCAGTTCAATTGATAAATGAAATTTGATGATGGTTTCTATCCTCTTTATGTTATTGAAGTACAATGCCATGTTTTAAATGCTTAGTTGATTAGTGATATAATGTATTTGTCTTTATGGTAGTTAGTTAGAGAGTATATCTAGATTATAAATTCATTTCTTCTTTGAGATCTAGAAATAGGGTGTTGATAGCCTTTTTAAGGGTAGTCCTAGGCTTGTGGATTCAACTAGGAGGTGTTATGGAAGGATATCATTCATGCATGGTTTTAGGTTTATTTTTTTAAAGTTATTCCTACATTAATTGGTAGAGGTGATATGGTAATTTATTCAAACTATTTGTGCTCATATGTTAACCCTCCACTTCTAATCTCTATTAACTAATAGTTTTTGTCCTACTTTGTTTTACCTTGCATATAACACACCTTATACATATCCAAAGTGTTGTTTGCCTAGGAGTACATAAATATTGTGTAATCAGCATGAGTTTGTATTTCATACATTAAATATCAACATTGTAATCTTTTATTCATCCTCCTATTATTTAATATTATTTAGATTATAATTTGCAATCATATTCATATCTACCTTTAGTAGCTTGTATCTGACCTAGAGAATTTTCTCATTTTGTGTGACAACCCTTTCTGGGTGGATTGAACAAGTTTGGTTATGTTTTAGTCAGATTTGTATTTCCTTATGCCAATAATCCCCATGAATATTGAGTTATAGAATACATTCAGGAGATAAAGATACCCCTCAGGTCCTCTCACCTTGGTTTAGGTAGAGATAGAAGTAGCATGGAACTGACCATACCCTTTATAGGTACCTCATGATCATTTTCTACATTCAATCCAGTCTTTATGTCAAACCCATCCCTAGCTACAATGACATACTTAGTGGGTTTTCCATATTTTCTTTCCCCATTATTAAAGTGTGTAAGGATAAGTGATAGAGGTGTATAAATAGGAACCAACATAAGGTATCTCTTAGGAGATACCTTTAAAGCAAGCATAAGAGTGGATTTCTCCTGCAAAAACAAGTGGAATTTTCCTTTGCACGAAAGGAACTATTGAGTGATATTTAGAAAACTTTTATAATACATTAAAGGTAACTCTTAGGACATTCCTTTCAAAAATACATAGGAATGGATTTCCCTTTCAAGGAATCTCCTAAGAGATACATTTCAAATAGGGACAAAATTTTATTTCTCCTTCAAGGTACAAGTGCATTTTTCTTTTGCATGGAAGGCATTATTGGGTGATATTTCAAAAGATTTTGTAATAAATTTAAGGTATCTCTTAGGATATAACTTTCAAACATAAATAAGAGTGGATTTACCATTCAAGGTATCTCATAGGAGATACCTTTCAAATAGTCACAAGAGTGGATTTCTCTTTCAAGGAACAAGTGGAATTTTCCTTTACAAAGAAGGCACTACTAGGTGGTATTTTGAAGGCATTTGTAATATGTTCAAGGTATATCCTAAGAGGTACCTTTAAAAAATGAACAAGAGTTTATTTCCCCTTTTAGATATCTCTTAGGAGATAACTTTTAAATAGGCACAAGAGTGGATTTCTCCTATAAAGAACAAGTGAAATTTCATTTACATAAAAGGCACTACTAGGTGATATTTTGCAGGCTCTTATAATATCTTCAAGGTATCTCATAGAAGATACCTTTCAAGAAAAAGAGTGGATTCAATTTTCAAGGTATCTCCTAAGATATACCTTTGAAATAGGTACAATAGATGATTTTTACTTCAAAGAACAAGTGAAATTTACCTTTGCATGAAAGGCACTACTGTGTGATATTTTGAAGGCCCATGTAATATCTTCAAGGTATCTCCTCAGAGATACCTTTCAAACATACAAAAAAGTAGATTTAACCTTAAAGGTGTCTCTCAATATACCTTTCAAACATTTATAAGAGTGGATTCCCCATTTAAGGTATCATAATTAAATGGTACCACCTGATAGATCGCTATAAATTGAGGGTTGTCAGGTCATGAAAAACTAATGAGTCATAATGAAAAGATGAATTTCAAGAATATGTGAGAAAATAAAAAGGTACCACATGTCTATATTTTGATCTAACTAGACATCTTACTCATATTTATGCTATGTGAGTACTTAGTTATATCTGAGGTGGCAACTATGTGTCAAAAGGTGGCAATTTTTAGATTTAAAGATAAAATTGATGGAAAATATAATTTAATTCAAAGCTAAATTGAATTATAGAGTGATTAATTTTTGAAAGCAATAGATCAAAGTTTGACAAGCTTGAGAATTAATCAAGCTTGCCTATATACGATCTCATCAATCAAAATTCAAAAACCATGGCCGAAGCAGGAATGTCTGCAACCACCAAGTCTGAATAGGTTATATTTCTCTATTTATATGGGACAAACTCTAGCTCATTCATTACATCCATCAATAGATCCCCAAAATGGTTCTTTAGATAAGACAAGGATTAAGAAGATGCAAATGGCTATAAATACATATAAATGACACCATATATATAAGGTTATTTATTTATATATGTAAGGTGCTAAATAGATACAATGTTTTTGTAATAAATTAGGTGATTTATAATTTTATATATATAATTCTTTTGAATAGAATACAATTTTAATCTGAAGTTTGAAGGTTTAGCTTCAAATACTAGTGACTTAGCTCCAAAGACTGATAGCTATGATCTTAAGATAAAAACTCATGAATCAAAAGAATCCACCTCAATCATTGAGAATAAAAACAATTCTATTAGACCAATAATGTCGCAATCCATAATTTAATGTGATGGTGTTTTCAAATATCTCTAAAATAATTGAGGTGATGTAATTTTGTGATGATGTTTCCAAATAGTATTTTCAAACAAGATTGATGTAACTATGTTTTAAATAGAGGGTCTTTTAAAAATATTTGGTATGATGCATAATTAATTATGATTATTGCTCCTATTACTACCAATAATGAACTTTATGACACACATGACTACTTGACCAAATAAAGCACCTTCCCATTATATCCCACATGCTCTGAAGAGATAACCATAACTAAAACCATCATTATTATCATAATCACATCATATAAACTACTTTTCTATTCATTTTTGCATTGTCACTGCCAACAATTGATGGGTCATATCTCTAACCTATTGCTTCACCTATTCCCTATGCAAATTCAAGCTCTATGTTATTACAGTATAATTAGATTTGTAATTAAATAGTGTTGCTCTGAAGATGGGTGGAGAAAGAAAAAAAGTGAACTGGCATCCTTCAATGCATTATTGTAAGATGAAGTAGCTAGAGACATCTTTGAAACATAAAGTTAGTTGAATTTCTTAAAAATGTTTCAAAGATTCAATGAATAAATTGTGCAATAATTCTATGAAAAACATTCCATTGAATCCCTCTATAATCAGTGCTCTATCTAGGATTCCTAAGGGCATATTAGTTGACATTGAAAAGATAAAATTTTTGACCTAATTTATATGTTTGTTGAAGGAAATGAGCCACACCCTAGACTAGCTAAATCCCCCCAAGGAGTATCCAAGGTAATTCTGAGAGAAAGTCTCCCTCAACCTTGGCAAAATATTATTTTATGGATAATGAAATATATCATTTATGATGGTCAGTTTATAGTATTAGGTAGAGATGCTATGAGATTCATTATTAATTTGAGGTAAGTAGCTATTCAATAAGAATATATGATCAATATTCCCTCTTTCCTTCATAATGCTCTAATTAATCTTTCTTGAAAGATAAGATGAGGTACTAGGTCTACCCACCTATTGGAAATATTGTCATTGATGTCAAAGGTCTAGCATTATTGGTGATAAAGGCCCCATTGAATTTAATAATGTTTGTAATAAATATATCTTGGATAATGTGTGTTAGTATTTATTTAATATTAATGAATATATTTTTGGTTGCATATGAGACAAAAGAAGGGCACGTGGAAAAGTCAAAGAGCCATGGGGTGAAGAAAAAAGAAGGATGGGATGCATTTTCCCATGAAGAGTCATCTTGGGGAATTCAAAGAGTCACCAAGTGAAGACAAAAGAGGGAAGGACGTTTTTGCTCATGAAGGGTCACCACATGACTTTTCAAAGGCAAGGATATGAAGGGTCATACAAGTTTGGCACCATTTTCCATGAGGATTGAATGGTCACAAAGGGGGAAGGCCAAAGGTCGTTTGGAAAGCTATAAATAAAGGCTTGAGAAGCCATTTTTAATATGTGTGAAAGAGTTTGATTTGATATTGTATTATCTAGCTTAGAAGAGCATTGTGAGAGATGAATATGATTTGTATTTGTTATATCTAGCTTAGAAGAGAAAAGGTGAGAGAGGAAAGAGATGTTGTAATGAACTTTCATTTATTGAGATAGAAATATTGAGAGATAGTTGTGTGGAATACAAAAAGGGGTTGGTACTCCTATGGGTTGGTGCTCACGAATTGTTGTTGTGTTGGTGCTCCTGTGGGTTGGTGCTCACAAATTGTTTCTGTGTTGGTGCTAAATAAAGGGGTTGGTGGTCCTATGGGTTAGTGTTCATGAATTGTTGTTGTGTTGGTGCTCAACAAAGGGGTTGGTGCTCCTGTGGGTTTGTGATCATGGATTTTTGTTGTGTTGGTGCTCAACAAAGGGGTTGGTGCTCCTATGGGTTGGTGCTCACAAATTTTTGCTGTGTTGGTGCTCAATAAAGGGGTTGGTGGTCCTATGGGTTAGTGTTCATGAATTGTTTTTGTGTTTGTGCTCAGTAAAGGGGTTGGTGCTCCTGTGGGTTGGTGCTCACGAATTGTTGCTATGTTGGTGCTCAGTAAAGGGGTTAGTGCTCTTATGGGTTGGTGCTCATGAATTATTGTTTGAGTTGGTGCTCATTCATATACTTGAGATTGTTCTTTGTGGTTTTTCCCAAATTGGGTTTCCACATTATATCTGGTGTCTCTCTCTATCTTGTGTGGTGTTTATTATTTCAATTTTATTGCATATCTTGAATATTTGATTAAGTGGAATTTGATTAAGGGAAAGTTTTATAAGATATATGCTACACTAATTAACCCCCCTCTCAGTATATCCTGTGCTTAAAAATTGGTATCAGAGCAGGTTCCTTTTTGAAAAAGTTTTATAGCTTGAAGGTAGATCAGGAAAGCACAAGATGGACATACATGAAGGTACCTCTGCAAGAAAAAGAATAGTTGATCAAGAAGAAGAAGAGGATGAAGCTGAAGTGAATATGGAAGGAGAACTCATTTGTGCCTTAGAAGAGTTAAAAGTTGTTGAAAAGAAAAATTGAAGATTGAAAAACCAGATCAAGAAAAATGAAAAGGAGTCAAAGGAGATAATTGAAGATCGACAAGCACACTTTGAAGAAGCCAAGAAGAATGAAGAATATCTAATGGCATAGTTGTAAATAGTAAGAAAATAATGTGAGAGGTATGTTATTGAAATTTATTCCTTAAAAATATATCTTGATAAAAAAAAAAAGCAATCAATGATAGAGTAGCGAATGATTCAAAATTTGAGAATATCACTAATATGATGAATAAGATATTAGAAAGCCAAAAGGCAATATCAGATAAGACATGTATTGGTTTTGAAAAGAAGAAGAGCTCTATTGAAGCTCTTATAAATGAGGAAACAAGAAGGGAAAAAGTGAAGAATATAGAGGACAAAGAAAGCTGGAAGGAAGAAGGCTATAAAAGGCAATCAGGTCAGAGATACACAAATAGGTCCTATTTTTATGGTTACTATTTTTATTGTAATGGATATGGTCATAAGAAATTAGAATGTAGAAAAAGAGCTAACAATCTCAAAAATAAGGAAAATGAAGGTCATGTAGAGTCAAGCAGAAGCTATAAATCTTTTGCTCCTCTATCAAGCTTTGATGAAGAGACCATAATTTGTTACAAGTGTAAAAACTTTAGACACATATCTCGGTATTGTAGAAGTGTGTTCGAGTCAGTCAAAAAGGACCAGATTTTCAGGGCTCCATTCATCAAGAAAAAGGTTCAGACATGGCAAAAGAAACAACCTAAAGGTTTTATGTTGGTCCAGATAGCTTTGCATACAAGAAATGAAGAAAAGCCATGGTTTATAGATAGTAGATGTTTGAGGCACATGACAAGAGACAAGAGCAAGTTCATAACCTTGAAGAAGATCAATGTTGGCACAGTGAAATTTGGAGATAATACTACTGTCAGAATTGCTAGAAAAGGTACACTAAGTTTAGATAATGGTAGAACTAAAATTGAAAATGTTTTATATGTAGAAGGTCTTAAGCATAATCATTCGAGTGTAAGTCAAATGTGTGATCAAGGGCACACACTAAAGTTTTATGTAGAAGGTTGTGAAATTAGAAGAAAAGATTTAGATGTATTAGTTGCAGATGCTTAGAGAATAGGTAATAACTTATATATGCTATCAAACATCAAAGGTCAAAAATGTTGTTTGAGTTAGATTGAAGAAATTTGGCTATGGCACAGGAGAATGGGGCACATAAATTTTGAGAATATTGTCAAAATTAGCAAAAAACAAGCAGTCAAGAATCTTCCAAAGATTACAAAACCATTTAACACGCTTTGTGGACCTTGTCAGCATGGGAAGTAGGCTAGAAGGTGGTTAAAAAAAAAGAGTACTCAACCACTCAGATGCTAGAGCTTGTTCACACTGACCTATGTGGACTCAAACTACTCAAAGTGATAAATATTTCATGTTGCTTATTGATGATTTTTCACGTATGACTTGGATAATGTTTAAAAAAAAAAATCAAAAGCTTTTAGATAGTTTAAATAATTTAAATCATTAGTTAAGAATGAAACTAATTTGGATATTAAGTGTCTAAGATCAGATCGAGGAGGAGAATTCATGGCAGATCAATTTATTGAGTTTTGTGAAGATCATGGAATAAAGAGACATTATTCAATAGCCATAACTCCACAGCAAAATGGAGTAGTTGAACAGAAAAATAGAACAGTTCAGGAGATGGCAAGAACAATTCTAAATGAATCCAAGATAGTAGATAAATATTGGAGAGAGGTAGTTGGTACAATAGTGCATATTCAGAATAGAGCTTTATTAAGAGTTAACAGTGACAAGACTCCTTACGAGCTATGGAAAGACAAACTAGCAACATTTGATTATTTCAAAAAAATTCGATAGCAAATGCTTCATAAAAAGAATCGATGAAAAACTTGGTAAGTTTGAATCTAGAGTAGATGAAGGTATATTTCTTGGTTATTCTTGAAAAAGTAAAGCTTATAAATGTTATAACAAAAGAACCAAGAAAATTATTGAAAGTGAAAATGTCAGAATAGAAGAAGATGGAACACAAAAAATTAGTGATCTAGTAGACATTCCTAAAATCATTGAAGAGGAAGGCTTTGAAGAATCAAATGAAGATGAGGAAAAGGAGAAGGAGAAAAAGGGCACCAAGACTCCATCTAAATACATTCACAGAAATTGTAATGAAAGTGACATCATCAGGGATATAAAAGAAGGAATTCACACCAGAAGAATGATGGTAAGTGAATTTGAACAAGTTAATTTCTCTTTGTTATCTAAAATTTATCCTAGAAATTTTTTAGAAGTTAGACATGATGAGCATTGGGTTAAGGCTATGGATGAAGAATTAAATCAAATAGAAAAGAATGATACTTGGGAATTAGTGCCTAGACCAAAAGATCACAATGTGACAGGAACAAAATGGGTTTATAGAAATACGTTGAATGAAAATGGAGAAGTGACTAGAAATAAAGAAAGATTAGTATGTAAAGGATATGCTCAAATTGAGGGAATAGATTTTGAAGAAACTTTTGCACCAGTGGCAAGGTTAGAGGATATTAGAATGTTTCTTGCATATGCAGTGTTTAAAAATTTCAAAGTGTTTTAGATGGATGTCAAATCTACCTTCCTAAATGGGAATATTGAAGAAGAGGTCTACATTGAGCAGCCTGAGGGGTTTATTCTCTCAAATATTAGTAACTATGCATGCAGATTGAAGAAGGCATTGTATGGGTTAAAACAAGCTCCCAGAGCTTGGTGTGAAAGACTTGATAAGTACCTACAAGATCAAGGATTCAAGAGAGGATTTGTTGATAGTAATCTTTACATCAAAACATAAGGTGAGCATCAATTGATTATTGTGGTATATGTTGATGATATCATTTTTGGAGGAAATATTGAAAAGATGACAAAAGAATTTTCTGATAATATGCAAAAATAATTTGAGATGTCTATTCTTGGAGAATTATCATTTTTCTTAGGATTGAAAATATTTCAATCAAATAAAGGAATTTTCATATCTCAAAGTAAATATGCCAAGGAAATGTTGAAGAAATTTGGTTTTGAGGATTGTGTACCAGTTGGCACACCTATGTGTATAAGAAATATGGTGAGCAAGGATGAAGATTCACCTATTATAGATCAATCTTTGTATAGATCTATGATTGGTAGTCTTTTATATTTGACAGCATTGAGGCTAGACATCATGCATGCAGTAGGTATGGTTGCAAAATATCAGTCATCTCCAAGAGATAGTCATGTTTATTTGGTGAAAAGAATATTTAGATATATCAAGGGGACATTGGATTATGGATTATGGTATCCCACAGGTAAAGATTTCACTTTAGTTGATTATACAAATTCAGATTGGGTAGGGTGCTTAGATGACAAAAAGAGTACAAGTGGAGGAGCTTTCTTCTTTGGTGATAGCTTAGTATCATGGCTAAGCAAGAAGTAGAATTCAGTATCACTTTTTACAGCTGAAGCAGAATATATTGCAGTAGTATTGTGTTGTACTCAAGTGATTTGGATGAAGCAAACTTTGGAAGATATTAAGGTAAAGTACGATGAACCTATTTCCATTTTTTGTGATAACACAAGTGCTATAAATATTTCAAAAAAAATCTAGTAATGCATTCAAGAACAAAACATATTCCCATTAGATATCACTTCTTGAGAGAGCAAGTTGCAGATCAACAGGTTAAGATGGAATATATTAGTAATACAGAGCATATTGTAGATATTTTCACAAAGGCACTACCAAAAGACACATTTGAGTATCTATGAGAGAAGTTGGGAGTAATTTATATTACTTCCTGCCATTGATGTTCAGCATCAGTTGAGGGGGAGCTTAGTGTTAGCTCCAGGTAGGCCCTTTGCCATTGATGTCAAAGGGGGAGAATAACAGGTATAGGTATAGGTTGCTATAGTAAGGGGGAGTTACTATATGTTTTTAGATGACAATATGTGTAGGTGATAGGATGTGGCAGTTTCAAGGTTAAGGTTACCATCAATGACAAAGGGGAAGATTGTTGGGAATATTGTCATTGATGTCAAAGGTCTAGTATTATTGGTGATAAAGGCCCCATTGCATTTAATAATGTTTGTAATAAATATATCATGGCTAATGTGTGTTAATATTTATTTAATATTAATGAATATATTTTTGGTTGCATATGAGACAAAATAAGGGCCCATGGAGAAGTCAAAGAGCCACAGGGTAAAGACAAAAGAAGGATGGGACGCATTTTCCCATGAAGAGTCATCTTGGGGAATTCCAAGAGTCACCAAGTGAAGACAAAAGAGGGAAGGACGTTTTTACTCATGAAGGGTCACCACAAGACTTTTTAAAGGTAAGGATATGAAGGGTCATACAAGTTTGGTGCCATTTTCCATGAGGATTGAAGGGTCACAAAGGGGAAGGCCAAAGGTAATTTAGAAAGCTATAAATAAAGGCTTGAGAAGCCATTTGTAATATGTGTGAAAGAGTTTGATTTGATATTGTATTATCTAGATTAGAAGAACATTGTGAGAGGTGAATATGATTTGTATTTATTATATCTAGCTTAGAAGAGCAAAGGTGAGAGAGGAAAGAGATGTTGTAATGAACTATCATTTGTTGAGATAGCAACAGTGAGAGATAGTTGTGTGGTATACACAAAGGGGTTGGTGCTCCTGTAGGTTGGTGCTCATGAATTGTTACTGTGTTGGTGCTTAGCAAATGGTTTGGTGCTCATGAATTGTTGTTGTGTTAGTGCTCAAAAAAGGGGTTGGTGCTCATGTGGGTTGGTTCTCATGTATTGTTGTTGTGTTGGTGCTTAGAAAAGGGGTTGGTGCTCATGAATTGTTGTTGTGTTGGTGCTCAACAAAGGGGTTGGTGCTCACGAATTGTTGTCTGAGTTGGTTCTCATTCATATACTTGAGATTATTCTCTATGGTTTTTTCAAAATTAGGTTTCCACATTATATCTGGTGTCTCTCTCTATCTTGTGTGGTGTTTATTATTTCACTTTTATTGCATATCTTGAATGTTTGATCAAGTGGAATTTGATTAAGGGAAAGTTTTATAAGATATATGACATACTGATTCACCCCCCCTCTCAGTATATACCATGCTTAACACCAGCATCATGGGCTGGTTACACTCATTTTTCACCATTATTTTCTTAGTAAACTAAGGGGTGAAAAGGCTTGGTCCTCTTTCCTCTAGAATTTTTCTCTAGTTCCTGCCAAAAAGACACCATGCTTTGCCTCTCCTTCCACTACAATCTAGATTGAAGAACCCATAGTTGAAATTATATAATGACCATCTCCACTACCATTGGTTTTTAAGATACTACACCAGAGATCAAAATGACAAATGGGACTTTATTCAAGCACCCTTCTTCCTCCTCCAAATAAAATCTAGCACATTTTCTAACTTATCTTGTAGGAAGAAGAAGAAGATGTGAAAGCTATAGAAGAAGTTGTATTTGCAGAGGGATTGCTAGCAAAAGAAGAAGTACCTAAAAAAGTAGAGCATCTTATGCCCTTTGTTGTTGATAAGGGTAATTCACCCTTGATTAAAGAAGATCCAACTTCTTCATCGAGGTGACAATTCGGGTGGTGGGTCCATCCCAATTGATGATAAAACTTCTGAGAGCCATAACTTTTACACCGTAGCTCCAATTGACTCATCGTTTGAACCGTTAGAAAGATAATAATGAGGAGAACATTATGAGATGACATTTAGATTTTATCAATGGATTTTGAACCCAAAAAACCTAATGGAAGTGTCCCAAAATTCAATTTTAGTAGTGTAGTCTAAAAATAGTAATTCCTCAAATTCTGTATTGTTGTAAATCATGCCGTTGGAAAGATAATAATGAGGTGAACATCATGAGATGGAATTGAGATCTATTAAATGGATTTGGCCCCCTAAAAACCTAATTAAAGTGTCCCAAATTTCAATTTTAGTAGTGCAATCTAAAAATAGTAAGTTTCTAAATATAGTAATTCCTCAAATTTTGTATCGTTGTAAATCATGGAAGTTAAACATCTAAAATTGAAATTTGGGATGCTTACATTGGGTTTTATAGGGTAAAAATCCATCAAGAAGAGATCCATTCCATCTCATGATGTTCCTATCATTATTAGTTTTCCAACGGTTCAAATGGTGAGTCAATTGGAGCTACGGTGCAAAAGTTATGGCTCCCAGAAGTTTCATCATCAATTGGGGTGGACCCCTCACCCAAATTGTCACCCGGATCACTTCTCCACATTTTATCTATGAAGAAAAAGAATTGTGGTATGCCATGGATTTATCATGCTATAATGAATCAATCAGAGTGCAACAAATAGAGTTATATGTTCTCCATTCCACTTTGAAAGGTAAGGACTTGATGATTTCTAATTTGAAACAAAGGTGAGAAGAATTTGTCACTAGAGTTAGTGGCCAAGAAATAATTCTTCAATTAATACAAGATGAATAGACTATGGTCCACAATGTAATGTTTTCATAGACCCAAGAATTGAGTAATTTATAAAATTCTCTTGCTATCAAGGACACTCAGATTACTGATTTGAAAAATTCTCTTACTATCAAGGACACTAAGATCACTAATTTGTAAAATGCTAATGTTGATAAGCGTAATCTAATTAATAATATGAGAGTAAGTATTTATGATATAAATATAATTATTTCGTGACATACTAATATAATAATAGAGATTTCCTCTTAGAATTTTGAGTTACAATCCTCTATTCAGGACATGTAAAGAGAAACATGAGATATTGTAGTTTAGATAAAGGGTCTTACAAGATTTTTTCCCTCTTTCCCTATTCCATTACATAAAATAATCTCTACCTGGAATATCACCGAAAATAAAATTCAAAAATTGAAGGATGAAAATGCCAAACTTAAAGAGGAATATTAGAATTAATTGGTAGAATCCTAACTACAATTGTAGAAAGCACAAGCTTCTATCCATCACATTTGTGCTATTTCTGAGAAACTATTAGCATGTAGGTAGCCTTCATCAATTTATGTTATTTTCATAAATGACCATTTTTATAAATTGTAAATTTAATTAATTTCCCTTGGTTTTTCATATATCATTGAAGATAAGCATGTATTTATGGACATTTTTCTAAAGATCACTGAAAAAAGGTAGGATGCCATTTGTGAGTTCTATACTTTCAATTTATTGTTAGGATATAAATCTATTTTTTTAATAAATTTATTTTTTGGAGAGACATAATTGTGTGGAAGGAAGCAAATGTCATGGCAACATGCCAATAATATGCATGAGACTACAATTTCTAGAAGCAAAAAAACTTATTTCTTCTTTTCAACCATTATATCATATGCATATGAAGAACAAATATCATGAGCTATTGAGATCTAATATTGCTAATTTTATAGATTTTATAAACCACCATTATGATAATTGTTTCAATCCAAGTCTTGTCAGGTGGGAGACATTACCTGTTGAATTGAAGTGCAGGGAAGTCCTCATCCCTACCAATATTAAATGGAATCTAAGAAGAGCCAAATTAGTTTGCCAGATAATCACTTAGTGCTTAGAGGAAATAGGTTTAGATGTCTTGATTGGCATGAGGTTTAGGCCTCCTATCATTTTGTGTCCTTTATGTCTATTGTGGTGTTGGAATTCTCAAGAAAAATTTGAATTTGAAGCTTGGGTGCTATGATACTTAGAGATATTATATTATTATTAAGGGGACACCATAATAGGGGCCATCATTTTTAAGTTTATGATATGATTCAAAGGTTTGAATCAAAAAAATTGGATTAAGGATCAGTAATCCCACTTCTTTATGAGAGGAATTGCAAAAGGTAAAGTGTGGGGGAGAAATTATGAGCATTTCATATAGCTCATTATAGTTATATAAACTATGCCTAAAGTGTTGTGTTTGGTTATATATTATATTACATTTAATAGTTAAAGTTTGATTTAAGTATGATATGAATGTAAGTATTCATTATTTGTATGTAATTTATTATTGATTCTTTACCTTTAATGTATCTTACTTGGATGAATAACGTAGTTTTGAGGACAACAACACATCCCATAGATGGGGTAATTTTAAGTAGAGGAACACATCCCAAGGATGGGGTAATTTTTAGTAAAAAAAAACATCCCAATGAGGGGTAATTTTGATAAGGCAACACATGGTTTTTACAACTCTTTCAGCTATAATTTTTAGGATTCAACAAGTGAGATCTGATGATTGAACACTCAAAGGACACTCCAAAGATGCTCTAGAATTGATTCAAATATGCTCTGGGTTTGCTCCATAGACATACAAAAAATTCTCCAAATAAGTCTAATAATGCTCTGAAGATCTATATAGGGTGACCGAAAGACCTGTACCAGATGCTTTGAAGATATTTGGATGTGCTTTGAAGACTACAAAAATTATGTGTAATACATGCTATTGAGATAAATTAGGAGAATTTTACAACAAAAATTTGTTTGATAATTATTTTTGATTGGATGCAAATGATCGCTGGCAACCATAAAAAAAGAGAAACCATACAAATCTTTAGTCCTTTGCTTCTTCCCATCCCTCAAAAACGTCTCCCTAAATAATATCGACTCCTATATAACTACTACATATATTCTATAATCATTTTTTTAATATAAAATGATGCATGAGACCCCTATACATAATAATATCAATGCACGAGGGAAATGTTTGCCACCCCAAATAATAATGCTAGGTGTTATTCAATCATTCATTTATTAAATTTTATGATGTAGCATGAGGGAAAAGTTAACCACCCAAATAATGACGTTTTAACTCAATCTAAAATGAAAAAAATTCAATTAAAATAATAATAACCTAGAACATGCCAAAAAATGACAATTCAACTGTCTAAAATAAAAAGAATTTACAGTATCCGAACAAAGCCAAAAAATGAATGATATGAAGGGATAGAAATGGTAGAACCATTGAAACCCTCTCACATCATGACACTTTTTTACTATGATTATTTTCTTATATTTAGTAAAAATATTTCTACTTTCCCCTCACATTCACCATTTAGGTCACTATTGAATACAAGTAATCGCTAAACAATCCTAATCTCCACCATTTCATTATCTCAACCATTTCATAAAAAAATCTAGGTCTGTCTGAATCTCAATGATTTCATAACTTAAAGAAGTAAACAATGAATAAAATTTTCATGTCAAGCCAAAAAAATCATACATTTCAAATATAGTAAAACAATATATTACATAGATTAAATACCTAACAAGAAGCACATAAAAAAATAACAGTGAAAAATGGGGTCAAAGCTTCACCACTAATGCCACACCTGTAGAAATGATAGTGAAAAATGGGGTCAATGTTTCCAACACTAACACCACAGTTAACCTAATAGTCAATAAAAGAATGCTTTTCAGCCTTCAAAAGGGAGAGAGAAAAATTGAGAGAAAACAATGGAAAGAGAAAAATATAAACTTAACCCTAATTTTGAAGCACGTGGGAAAATTATTTAAAAAATATATTTAAACATATTAAAAATTTAAACAATTATTTACATTATTTAATAAAAATATTTAATGATTTAAACATAAATAATAAACTCAGACAGTTTCTTAATATAAAAATATTTACAAATATTTAGTGTTTACTATAATTATTCTAATTAAAAAAGTTTATTCATATTTGTTCATTAAATTACATGATTAAATTGTGTAATAGGATTTTGACTCCTTAATTTTTAGCCCCCATACAATACCTTTGAGATAATTTGAATTACCAATTCAAATCCCTGTGAGAGCGAGTCACCTTTCTTGAATTAAGAAACTATTAATATTTGGAGATGAATTCGACCCCAAAATGGTAATTAAAATAAAAGATTCAAAATCATACTTGGTAACTCAAAACCTAGACTTGGAAAAGGATTTTATGAGGTTATATAAATTATGATTATGTGAGGGCATAAGTAATCTACACCATACCAATTTATAAACATTAAATTTTCATTCATGGTAATAAACCGTCTGATATCTCAATTCAGAGTAGGGTTAAATATTTTGGCCAACAACACATTGAGTACTTCAACTTTGAAGCCCAATATTGGGGTCAAAACCAAGGGAGTTTCTATTTTGACAAAGAGATTATGCTAATGATTTAGAAATAATAGGATCTTACATAATAATTGGAGTTTCATCCACATTTTTTGAAGATGTAACATAAGTAAATTATCTTAAATAGGGATTTGAATCCTTAATTTTTAGCTCCCACCCCTAGGAATTATACCTTTGAGATAATTTAATTCATCAATTCAAATACCTCTGAGGGTGATTTACCTTTTTTGAACTTTCAAACTAATATTCAGAGAGGAATTCGACCCCATAATGGTAATTAAAATAAGTGACACAATATCATACATAATAACTCAAAGACCTCTTAAGAAGGGATTTTGTGTGTTTATCTAAATTATGGTTATGTGAGGGCATATTAATTAGTCTACCTAAGAACACTGACTAAATATAGTATTTATAAATATAGACTTTGAATCCACTTATAGACATCTAAATGTAGATTTTTATAATTTAGCAAATTTCATTCTAATAAAATAACAATAGACTCATTGCAACATATTACACTTGATGGGTATCCTACCATGGGTTTTTGGATCACATCTAGGGGATCATCATATTCAATTAGAAAATGTTCAATAATCTGCTACAAGACCATAGTATAATGAAAATTATATAAGTTAAAATATGGAGATAGAAGTAAAATTATTGTCATGGAACTTGGGAACCAATGGTAATGATTTAGAAATAATTATTAGGCTCTTGCATAATAAGTGGAGTTTCATCCACATGTTTGGAAGATTTAACATTATTAATTATTAGATAAACAAGTGGTGGTGGTAGAATGGTAGGCATACACATTGAAATAGATGGTGTCTTTCGAACATATGTGTCCACTTCAAATTTTTATCATATTTCTAAACCCAAAATTATTCTTGATTGCTTCTAATTTTTTTAATGCCATTGTAATTGTTGACACAGGAGATTGCACTCAGGGCAAGGAGGCCTAGTTCCTGCCTTTTCATTGCAACATGGAAACTCCCCTCTTGCCTTTGGGACTGGCGAAGCTGGAGGGGAGAGTCTCTAGATAAGGGCTAGCTCCCTTTGATGCATCGTGTTTGTTCCAGCAAGAGCTAAAGCATACATATATAGATATATAAAAGGGGGGGATGAAAAGGGAGAAAGATGCAGGGAAAAAAACTATTCTAAAGAGGTGATGCACCAAAATAAGTTGACCTTCACACATCCACTCTCAGAATTAGACAAATACATACATACACTACACACTTGGCAGAAGGACTAGGCTGCAAAAGATTGGCAGGGAGGCTTTCATGAAAACACACGAAATAGAAAATCACTAAGGTGCTATGAAATGCACACTATAAGTAACTCCTTCTATTTTGGTCTTCTCAAATGTCAGCTCTTCTCCATTTAGCTGTAGAAATGGTGCCTTGTAGATAACAGGTCTGCTGGTGTTGAACCTATGAGAGCATCAAGAAACAATGACTGGACATAGACAAACACTCAAGACATACTCTGAAATATCTATCCAAATGGAGGTAAAAAAATTGTGTTTGTAGTGATCTAGGTGAAATTTTGCAGAGCTGCGCTATTTACAAATGTGGAAGATTATTACAAAATGACCAAGTTTGCAATATATATGGAAAAGCAAGGAGGCTCGTTTGGCACTCTTTGTTTACAAGTGGCTTATTTCCTATTCATGAAAAGAAACAAGTCGCTCAAAACATTAATGAGCCATTTGCTTTGTCTGCTCAAAATATGCCCTTCTCTTTTAGATGACTTACACAGTTTGTCTACTCATTAATGTGAAACAAAGGAATTGGTTGCACTGCTAGCTTCTTGCATTCCAAATGATCAATTCGCTGGCACTATTTCACCTGCCAAAGTCACTTTTCTAGTTGGCGCCACTTGGAATAATTGTTTACTCATCCCTTGCTTATCGCTTTGGCTTTCCTCCATTTTGTCTTATCTAGCTCTTTTAGCCCTCGGGGGTGATCTCTTGGCTAGTCGCTGCATTCCTTGGGATTTTCCATGCTTGATGCTTAAAAAGTTCAAAAACAAATGGCTAGTTTATTGCATTAAAATTGACAGCCTTTGGGACATCACCATCCTTGACAAAAGTCATCAGGTCTTTTCCTTTAAAGTGCAGCCTCCTTGAACCAAGCCATTGAACCTGCCTTTAAACTGATGCAACCAAAAATGAATTGGCCTTAAACAGTAGGGGAGAAGTTGACCAAAATTTTGCCTGTGGGAAAAATTGGTCAACAAATTGGCGACTCACAGGGGAAGCATGCCTGCTATGCTTAGGACCTAGTTGCCTTTGAATATCCATTGGGTGTGGAATCAGATGGTAACTTTGAAGGAATTAGCAACAACTCAAAAGATTTGAGAATCAAACATGAAGTTTTACCCCACACACAAACGGAAACACACAAGGCTAAAAAACACTACTTGTGCAAACTGCACTTAGGGGAAGCAGGAAAAGAAACTGAAAACAAACTACTATATACATCTAACCAAGAATATTTGCTTCCCTCCTGGATCAAAGGGAAAATTTCTTAAGTCCCCTTCTAAGTAAGAAGACTTATGGTGCCAGGAAAGTATCTGAATAAAAAAGAGAGTTGGTGACTTTCTCCTCTTACCTGTCACCTGGTTTGGCTGGAACCCAAGTGGAGATTCAAACATGCTCCCAATGTATACATACTCTATTTGTTCTTGGAAGCTTGCCTCCTGCTGGTTCTTCAAGCTGGTGTTTCCCGTCAAGAAAAATATTGTTGCTAGCTCATCACCATAAGCCCCTTGATACGCACCCTTGACTGGCTTGCTCTCTTCTGCCTCATGCTCAGGTTCCATGGTATGACCATCTTCCTTGATGACTTCAAATAAGATATCTTCAGATTCACCAACCTCTTAGAGGGATAAATCTAAAAGCCTGCAACCCCCTTGTAAACTTGTTTGAACCCCAACACTGCCTTCTCTGCTCTTATCTAGCTCATAGCCTCCCTAAAGAATAGTGCAACCTGCCTCAATGACTTCAAACAAATCATTCAAAGCATGAACAAGAGATTGTCCATGCTCCTCCATGTCACCTAAGGTGATCTCCTCCTCATCCGCACTCATGAAGTCTCCTTGGTTTATCATGAACTGAGCACACTCTTCTTTGCTTGCTTCCTTTCTGACCCAAGATTCCACTGTTTGCTTCCAACTCGTGACCTTGGGATTGGAAATTTCCCCTTGTGAACAAGGAGTAACTTTAACCTCTTCAAGGACCTGAGGTGGTTCATGATGTTCCTTCTTCCATCTTGGAATTTGGAGATCATGTTGAAAGACTTGAGGAGGTTGGGGAAGATTTGGGAGGGTCTGCTCATGTACAGGAAGAGCTGTCTAAGAAGAGGCATGCTAGAAAGCTAGGTGCACATGATTGAGGGTAGGATCGATTGATGCATCAGATGAGCTAGAAAGATCAAGTGCCATCTGATAGAAAGGATTTGGCATACATGAGGGATTTTTCTCTAGAATAGGAGGGGGTAGACCTCAGGCCGAAACTTCTTGATTTTTGTTCCTCCACTTTACCAACACTTCATCAACATTGAAATTAGCTTGTGGATTGGTGGAAGGGGTGTCTTTTGGCATCGGCTCTTTTGTAGGGTCTGAAAGCTCCATCTCTCTCTCTCATAGCAGTCTCATCTTAGCCTCTAATTCCTCAACCTGCTTAGCTAGATAATCCTTATTTTTTACCTCTTGGGGCTCGATGAAAACACCATAGAGATGGAGAGTGCATGAAAATTGATATGAAATGCAAGGAGCCTCCTGAAGAAGGGTGGAGGGAACTTGAAAAGGACTAACTTGATCTTGTACCTCACACTCTTGGACAATGTATTTTGCCCCTTGTTGTTCCGTGACTCGACCACTTGATTCCAGCTCAAAAAATTTGGACTGGGCATCTCCATTGGGGTTGATGAGGCCATAATGTGAGAGGGCAGTGAATATTTAGATTCTACTTCCCTTGCTACCAAAATGGATAACTACATCTGAAGGTTTGCCAATTCGATCTGTCTATCAAGATTAGCCTTAAACACAAGATTTTCTCTTTCGAAACTCTCCTCAACATGATTGGGGAAAGGACTTTGACAGGCTTGATTTGGCTTATAAGTAGGGGCTATATATGACTGATATGATGCTTAGGGTAGTGAGTATGTAGGTTGATAGACTTGGTAAGGCTACCTCTCATGAATACTCAGCTTCTCCTCCAAAGATGTGATCAAACCACCGACATCTAGCATCTCACCTGTAAGCCTGTGCCAATTGGCTCTTTCAATGGGAGTCCATTCCTTCTTAACCTGATTCAGTGCATTTCTCACTTGATGGATGACATGATTAGGAACTTCTTTTCCACATCCCCTTTTGGTGTTAAGATCTATTACATATTTTTTGTATCCCAGCAGTGCTCACTTGAAGGTAGAAATGGGTTTATTGGCTAAGAGACTGGGTTGAGTGGGAGCAGTGATGTAATGAGAATACTGGGCATAAGGCTGATATAACTCATGAAAGGGCTGGAAATGGCCATATTGAAACTAATAAGGATCAACTTAAGGCTGGTAAGGATCATAACCATGTTGGCGAAGGAAAATAGGGTCCATGGCTTTGAACGATGGGATTATACATACCAAAATGTTGTTTCTTGATGGTATGGTACCAGAACTGCTTAACTTAGAGTTTCCATTGGTGTTTGATGTAGAAGCCTCTAAAGGCTGGTCGGTTGAAGAACACACCAAAATTATTCAATTCTTTGGACAAAACCTATCCTAGTTGGTCCCACTGGGTGTGCCAGAAATTGTTGGCACAAGAAATTGCACGTAGGGCAAGGAGGCCTAGCTCTTGCCTTCTCCTCACAACATGGAAACTCCCCTCTCACTTGTGGGACCAAAAAAGCTAGAGAGGAGAGTCTCTAGATAAGGGCTAGCTCCCTTTGATGCATCGTGTTTTGTTCTAGCAAGTGCTAAAGCATACATATATATAGATATATAAAAGGGGGGATGAAAAGGGATAAAGATGCAGGAAAACAAATTACTCTAAAGAGGTGATGCACCAAAATAAGTCAACCTTCACACATCCACTCTCAGAATCAGACAAATACATACATACACTACACACTTGGCAGAAGGACTAGGCTGTAAAAGACTGATAGGGAGGCTTTCATGAAAACACAGGAAACAAAAAATCACTAAGATGCTATGAAATGCACACTGTAAGTAACTCCTTCTATTCTAGTCTTCTCAAATGTCAACTCTTCTCCTTTCAACTGTAGAAATGGCACCTTATAGATAACAACTTTGTTGGTGTTGAACCTATGAGAGCATCAAGAAATAATAATTGGACATAGACAAACACTCAAGACATACTCTGAAATATCTATCCAAATGGAGGTAAAAAAATTGTGTTTGTATTGATCCAGGTGAAATTTTGTAGAGCTATGCTCTTTACAATGTGGAAGATTATTACCAAATGACCAAGTTTGAAATATATATGGAAAGGTAAGGAGGCTCATTTGGCACTCCTTATTTACAAGTGGCCTATTTCCTATTCATGAAAAGAAACAAGTCACTCAAAACATTAATGAGCCATCTGCTTTATCTGCTCAAAATCTGCCCTTCTCTTTTAGATGACTTACACGGTTTGTCTACTCATTAATGTGAAACAGAGGAATTGGTTGCACTGCTAGTTGCTTGCATCCCAAATGATCAATTTCCTGGCACTATTTCACCTACCAGAGTCATTTTTCTAGTTGGCACCACTTGGACTAACTGTTTACTCATCCCTTGCTTGTCGCTTTGGTTTTCCTCCATTTTATCTTATCTGGCTCTTTCAGCCCTCAGGGGCGATCTCTTGGCTGGTCACTGCATTCCTTGGGCTTTTCCATGCTTGATGCTTAAAAAGTTCAAAAACAAATAGCTAGTTTATTGCATTAAAATTGACAACCTTTGGGATGTCACCATCCTTGACAAAAGTCATCGGGTCTTTTCCTTTGAAGTGCAACCTCCTTGAACCAAGTCGTTGAACTTGCCTTTGAACTGATGCAACCAAAAATGAATTGGCCTTAAACAGCAGGGGAGAAATTGACTGAAATTTTGCCTGTGGGAAAAATTGGTCAACAATAATAAAATCAATTTATCCATTACAATCACTAAGACAAACCTTGATCACCCAAAACTGTGCTCCTTATCTAGAAAATACAGATGCACCCTGATTGAAACTAAGGGAGTTACAATTTTGACATAGAGATTGTGATAATAATTTATAAAAAATAGGCTCTTACATAATAAGTGGAGTTTCATCCACATTTTTTGAACTTGATGTAACATAAGTACATTGTCTAAATTTAGGGATTTGATTATTTAATATTTATCCCCCCCCAAAAAAAATATAATTTTGAGATAATTTAATTCATCAATTCAATTACCTATGAGGGTGAGTCATCTTTCTTGAACGTACAAACTAATATTTAGAGACGAATTCAAACCCAAAATGGTAATTAAAATAAGTGACACAGAATCATACCTAGTAACTCAAAGATCTCTTGGGAAAGGATTTTGTATGCTTATCTAAATTACACTTGATGGGTCTCCTACCATGGATTTTTGGATCACATCCAGGGGATTATCAGAATTAGAAAATTTTCAATCATCTTCTACAAGACCATAGTACAATGAAAATTATAGAAGTTAAAATATGGAAATAGAAGTAAAATTATTGTCATGGAACTTTAGAATAGATGGTAATGATTTAGAAATAATTATTATGCTCTTACATAATAAGTGGAGTTTCATTCACATTTTTTGAAAATATAACATTATTAATTATTAGGAAAAACAAGTGGTGGTGGTATAATAGTAGGAAAACACATTGGAATAGATGGTGTCTTTCGAACACATATGTCCATTTCAAATTTTTATTGTATTTCTAAACCCAAAATTCTTCTTAGTCGTTTCTAATTTTTTTAATGCCATTGTAAAAAAAAAAATTTCTCCATTGTAATCACCAAGACAAAACCTAATCATCAACAACTACGCTCCTTATCCAGTGAATACATATGCCCCTTGATTAAAACCAAGGGAGTTGCAATTTTGACATAGATATTGTGCTAATGATTTAGAAAAAATATGCTCTTGCATAATAAGTGGAGTTTCATCCACATTTTTTGAAGATGTAACATAAGAAAACTGTATAAATTTTGGGATTTTAATCCTTAATATTTAGCATTCCACCTCAGGAATTATACCTTTGAGATAATTTAATTCACCAATTCAAATATCTATGAGGGTAGTCACCTTTCTTGAACTTACAAACTAATATTTAGAGATGAATTCAATCTCAAAATGGTAGTTAAAATAAATGACACAAAATCATATCTAGTAACTCAAATACCTCTTGGGAAATGATTTTGTGTGTATGTCTAAATTAAACTTGATGGGTCTCCTACCATGGGTTTTTGGATCACATGCAGGGGATCATCACAATTAGAAAATGATTAATAATCTATTACAAGACCATAGTAAAATGAAAATTATAGAAGTTTAAATATGGAAATAGAATTAAAATTATTGTCATGGAACATTGGAACCACTTGTAATGATTTAGAAATAATTATTAGGCTCTTGCATAATAAGTAGAGTTTCATCCACATTTTTTGAAGATGTGAAATTATTGATTATTAGGAGAAACAAGTGGTGGTGGTATAATGGTAGGCATACACATTGGAATAGATGGTGTCTTTCAAATGTATATGTTCACTTCAAATTTTTATCATATTTCTAAACCCAAAATTCTTCTTGGTCGCTTCTAATTTGTTTTAACACCATTGTAGAAAAAACCATTTCTCTATTGCAATCACCAAGACAAAACCTGATGACCCACAACTATGCTCTTTATCCAATGAATACAAATGTCCCTTGATCAAAACCAAGAGAGTTACAATTTAACCATTGAGATTGTGCTAATGATTAAGAAAAAAATAGGCTCTTACATAATAAGTGGAGTTTCATCCACATTTTTTGAAGATGTAACATAAGCAAATTATCTAAATTTAGTGATCTATCTTCATAATATTTATTCTCCCCCAAAATATATATATATATATATATATATATATATATATATATATATATATATATATATATATATATATATATATATATATATATATATATATATATATAATTTTGAGATAATTTAATTCACCAATTCAAATACCTGTGAGTGTGACTCACCTTTATTTAACTTACAATTAAATATATGGAGATGAATTCAACCCAAAAATGGTAATTAAAATAAGTGACACAAAATCATACCTAGTAAAATGATTTTGTGTGTTTATCTAAATTACACTTGATGGGTCTCCTACCATGGATTTTTGGATCACATCCAGGGAATCACCAGAATTAGAAACTATTCAATAATCCACCATAAGACCATAGTAAAATGAAAATTATAAAAGTTTAAATATGGAAATAAAATTAAAATTATCATCATGAAACTTTGGAACCAATGATAATTATTTAGAAATAATTATTAGGCTCTTTCATAATAAGTAGAGTTTCATCCACATTTTTTGAAGATGTAACATTATTAATTATTAGGAGAAACAAGTGGTGATGGTATAATGGTATGCATACACATTAGAATAGATAGTGTCTTTCAAACATATATGTCCATTTCATATTTTATCATATTTCTAAACCCAAAATTATTCTTGGTCACTTCTATTTTTTAATGCCATTGTAACAAAATAAATTTATCCATTTCTATCACCAAGACAAAACTTGATCACCCACAATTGTGCTCCTTATCTTAAGAATATAGATGCCCCCAAATCAAAACCAAGGGAGTTATAATTTTGACCTAGAGATTGTGCTAATGATTTAGAAAAAAATAGGCTCTTTCATAATAAGTGGAGTTTCATCCACATTTTTTGAAGATGTAACATAAGGAAATTATCTAAATTTAGGGATTTGACTCCTTAATATTTACCCCCCCTTAGAATTATACTTTTGAGATAATTAATTCACCAATTCAAATACCTATGAGGGAGAGTCACCTTTATTATACTTAAAAAATAATATTTGGAGAAAAATTCAACCCCAAATGGTAATTAAAATAAGTGACACAAAATCATACCTAGTAACTCAAAGACCTCTTTGGAAATTATTTTGTGTGATTATCTAAATTAATATGGTATGTGAGGGCATATTAAGTAGTCTACCTAAGAACACTTACTATTATAGTATTTCTATATATAGACTTTGAATCCACTTATAGATATCTAAATGTAGATTTATACAATTTAGGGAATTTCATTCTAGTAAAATAGAAATAGACTTATTGTAATAAATTACACTTGATGGGTCTCCTACCATGGGTTTTTGAATCACATCCAGGGGATCATTAGAATTAGAATTTTTTAATAATCTGCTATAAGACCATAGTAGAATGAAAATTTTAAAAGTTTCAATATGGAAATAGATGTAAAATTATCGTCATGGAACATTGGAAATGATGGTAATGATTTAGAAATAATTATTAATAGGTTATTATAAATGCATAATAAGTGGAGTTTCATCCACATTTTTTTGAATAAGTAACATTATTAGTTATTAGGAGAAACAAGTGGTGGTGGTATAATAGTATGCATACACATCATTGGAATAAAATTGGTTAATTTAGAACATATATGTCCACTTCAATTTTTTATCATATTTTTAAACCCATAATTATTCTTGGTCACTTCTAATTTTTTTAACGCCATTATAACAAAAGTAATTTCTCCATTGCATTAACCAAGACAAAACTTGATCAAAACCAGGGAGTTGGAATTTTGATGTAGTGATTGTGTTAGGAGGATATCTCTTTATGTGAATAATGCAAGCCATCATTGAATAAAGAATTTCATGCTGATTCAGATCTCGATAAGTTTACGCCCATAATTATTTTTAAGATGAACTTATTTTGATATCAATGTCATGGGTAACTAGTAGGTATAATTGTTGATTTATAATCTTTTTCTTCACATAACCCATCTTACCAAATACCGAGGTGGTAGTAAACTTAAAAAGGCATGAGGGAATCCTTTAGGCTCCCTCATGCCATAGGATGCCATCAATCTAGCCAATAATACCCTCCATACTTCATTAATGTCAATCTACCATCTGAATCCCTTCATATATTTTAATATTAATCAATATTATTATATCATATAGTATATATGTTAATATAGATTATAAATCAATATTATGTGTGCAACAAATCTAATGAAAATCATGTGTGTAATAGATTACATCAAAGAGTAAATATATCAAATATTAATAAATAATGGGAATTAAATTAAAATAATCACATATCCGTGAAGGTAAAATCATGTATCCATACATCATTATCAATTGGGTATGTAGTGAAGTGATTTAAAAAATAATCATTTATAGGGGAAAATCACATCAATGTAGTAAAATCAAGAATCACAAAAACTTGATTTATTAAGATTATAAAAATTATAATATATCTATATATTATTGTTAATGATATGAAAATAATATAATTTTTTTAACAATATTAAATGAATTTTTATGATGCATAATTCCACATAGCATCAAAAACTAGGTAAATTTTATCACAGGTACATATTTAAAACTCTACAATGCTTCATCATGTGCACAGTAGATGAGGTAGATTAATTCAAAGAGCAAATCTATCAAAAATTATTATGTTTGGGAGGAATTAAATTAAAAGCTTCAATTAAATATCACTATTGAATTTGTCACAATCATTAAATTTGATGTTGTAGATGACACTTGGCATTCAGGACAATTGGCAGTAAAGTATGCAAATTATTAATTTTTAGTAGCCCTTCAAACTTGGTTACAAAAAGTTTATGAATAGTTAGATTACATATAATCTATTCAAAGGAATCAAGTTTGTTCTACTTTTATACAAAATTACCATCAAATTTTAGTTAATGATAAGGCATTTTGACCTCCAATTTAAATTAGTGATATGCAATTATTTTGTTTAAAAGATTTAAATTAAGATAAAGTGCAAATGCATATCTATCTCAATGAGTTTATTTCTCCACTACAGTCCTTGGTTTATTTCTCAAGTTTATAAGACCAGAATGATAATTTTATCACTAAATTTAAATTTGAAGTTTGAATGTGAGATGTGTTTATTGGTGTTTCTGACTGTAGGTGTTATAAAGTGAGCTGGAGATGTGTTCATCAATTCCCATGGATAAAACTGTTTGGCAGTTTTTGACTCGTGTATACCGTGTCTTTGTTCATGGTTTTTTTGTAATTTCATAGTTACTAAGATTCATGTATTTGACACACCTATTTACAAAAGCAATAATACAAACAAATGATAACCATACATTGTCATAGACTAGGAGTAGTGACTGTTAACATTTTTCATTTTTAAACCTTAGTAGGTGCATCTCACAGATGTGATTGGATGCTTTGTATGTGCCCTTGTGGCCTTCTATATTTTTTTATCCATCTATAAGTATGTGAGTCATGTTTTGTGTTATTTGGAATGGAAAATTATCTCTTTTTACTAAATTTTTTATTCTTATAATTCTATTGTTTTGGTCTTTGCTCACATAATAGACTGTAGTTCATGCTTTATGCTCCTTTATGGTCTATGATGCTTTATGATCTAATATATTTTAAGAAATAAAAAAGATTTTGATAGGATAGGTTGGGTACATATCTAATTATAGTGGTGTTTCTAATTAAATTTGATGTAAACCAATTGTGGTGCTCTATGCTCTAATAATGCATTAGAATAGATGGTGTCCTTGGAACATATATGTCCACTTCAGTTTTGACATAGAGATTACATGCTAAGAGTATCTCTCTTTACACACAGAATGGAAGCCATCATAGACTAAAACATTGTATGGTGATTCAGATCCAAATTAGTTTGCACCCATAATTATCTTTAAAGATGAACTTAATTAATATTTTAACATTGTCAAGGGTTTGGAATTACTAGGTTTAACTATTAATTATAATAGTACACCTCTCACCAATACATATATACATACATTATATGTCATGATATGTGTGTGTGCATGTGTGAAGAGCTATGAACATGGAAAAAGGTCAACACATAGTGAAGCAAAATAAAATTTGTAAATTCATATATGTCTCCACCTTTTTGATCCCCTCCTATGCACATAAAAAAAATAAACCAAGTGAAACTCTGCACATTTATAGGTTAATTTAAAAGAATAATATTTGATTTTATTTTATTAAAACCTATATGGTCTAATGGAAGATTAGGGACAACTTGGGTAGCAGTGAAGCCTACTGAGATGACGAGTACGATCTGGCCTAGGGTGCCCTCAAGCATGCTCTGGGAAGGCTTTTTGCAGCATGTGCATAGGGTATGAATGTGTGTGTGTGTGTGTGTGTGTGTGTGTGTGTGTGTGTATTAAATTGAGTAATATTATATATAAATTTATATATTTTATTTTAAATATACTAGAGGAAAGGTACTAATAGTTTTGCATGTTCTAATTACCAAACATGGCTTTTGTTAACAAGTCCTCCATCGATGGATCATATTGGTGTGTATAAATATTAAAGTGCACCAGAAGTTGAACATGTAGTATCTAATACTTGTTAAACATTTACTCTATAAAATTAAAAGTAACCAATCACATCTTGACAAGTAAGACTCAAGTATTAATACTCTTATGCATAGATATTGGTACTCTAAAGGTTAAGTTTTGGTCATAGGTTTACAAAATACATTTTATGACCTCTCATGATAAAATCACTTATATCATAAAAAAGTGTATAATGTGTTAGACCTTGAAACCTTGGTTATAAGTAGTTAAGACGACATTTTAAATTTTTAAAAATCTAATGTGATGTTATGGCACCTTAATTTGATTTCCAAAGTTAGGGTGCACAACTACTGGGACCTTTCTCCTAGACTTAAATATATAATTATAATTTGATTTATAAAATATATTAACATATATATTATATAATATATAAAATTGTAGTATTATTTTGCATTATATAATATATATTTTTATTATATATTTTAAATAAATATTATATATTTTAATATAATAAATACAAATACCATTTTAATATATTAAATATATCACTCACCTTCAATTCGACTTGACTACTCGAGGTGCATTTTGATTCAAAAATAGGTAAAAGTTCCCAATGAATTTGAAATTCAAATTTACTTTGCAAAATAGGGTTCATATATTTTTCACACATTTTTAAGAGGAACAAAAACTACCAAACATGTTTGACCACTGATATATTCCTATTCCTACATATTCTTAGTTTTTTTTGAACACACACTATAGAGCGTTGATAGATCATAATAGAATAGGTTGTGGAGTGTCCAAAGCATTGACCATATTTTTTACTATCATTTTTGTAGATCCTTATTTTTAGGTATTTAATCTTAATAGTGTTTAAGATATTTTTTAATCTATCTAAAATGTGCATAAATCCTTATTTTTAGGTATTTAATATTAATAGTGTTTAATATATTTTACTCTATCTAAAATGTGTGATTTATCCCTATTTACTTAGCCCTTTTATTCATTATTTATCACCTTAATATGTTATGAAATCATTAAGATTCAGATAGTCTACCTATATTATTGTAATATTTTTTTCCCTACTCAAATGATCCTAGCTGTGATGTCAGCGAGCCTTCTGCTAAAGGAGTGTGCACATATCTATCATTCGAGCAAACAGAGTTTTCAAATCCTAACATAAATTTTATAAAAAATATAAAAAATATTATTCCAAATGCTCTACCTATATATACTTCAATCAATTTTTAATAAAAAATAGTACAATTTTTAAGAATGTGTGTTGAGCTCAGGGAGGCCCTAGGTTGGCCTAGGTACCATTGAGCCCTACTCTAAATCCTATTTCAAAAGGAAAAGAGGTCAAAGGAGTCAAATGGGTGTATAAGAAAAAAATAGGTAGACTCAGCTAGTTCTTATTCAATATGGGTAGACTTCTTGTTTGGTTCAAATTATATGGAAAATACTCACACAATAATTACTTTACACCTTTTTTTATCATCTCATCATCTGATGAAAACTAACTAATTGCGTAGATTTAGACAATAAACCATGTAATTCAAATGTCCTTCCTTCAAGACATGTAACCTATTATTCAAAGCAACCATTCAAATTCAAGACATAAAACTAGAAATTGAGAGAAAATCTATTTAGCAATTGACATATCAAATGTGGAAAATCTTTGTATAATTCCTTGGTTATATTAGCTACTTCAAATGCACAAAATTTGCTCCAAATTCTCTCTTTTACAAATGGTAATACATGACTTTATACAAAGGTCAAGAAATATACTGATAAATTATAATGTACAGGTGTACAAAAGATGAGGACAATTATCCTTACAAGTTATAGAATACACTTATTCTTAATATTTAGACTGACCGAGGAGATATATGCTAATAGATTAGCATATGCCCTACAAAAAAATATTCCTATTGTAGATATTAAAATGTTATTTACAAAAAGGAATATTAGCCACTAGGTGGGTCCTGTTGATGCTTCTAAATGAACCATAGGTGCTCCTAATGTTCAAAGAACACTTCTCATTTTATAATTTAAGAAATTTAGGGCATGAGTAATAGGTTTTACAAATCTAGTTGCCTATGGTGAAATAGTAGAAAATCAAGATGAAATGCTCCACAATATTTGTAATATATTATGGTTGAGAGCCACCTTGGTTCATTACTTTGTGAGCCCATGTTGATACTTAGTAAATTTCCCTAGATTTAAACTACAAACTAGATTAATCAGTTAGGGATGAGGTATTTAAGCTAAGATGAATTGTTTACAGAAAAGAGCAAAAGGAAGGGTAAAGCATGCAAGAAACAAGTAGTTACTAGTCTTAATCATGAACATTATGACAATTTTTTAAGAGAACTGAGCATATATTTAACAAGTATGTAATGTAAAGTAGCTTATGCTCACATTTCATTACACACCAAGCATACTTTTGAAGATGAGATGAAGATACAAGTAAGAACTAAATCCACTTTAAAATTTAGCCACCGCATCTATATAGCTAATGCACATACTTGATGTAGTAAATTTAAGATCCTTTTAATTAACCTAACATAGCACAAGTTAACAACCCTTTAAATAATGAGACAACCTAGTATTTGAAGAAACTATTCATATTCAAGACCTAAACAAGCAATTGAGAGACTAACTATCTTAGTAATCAACACATCAAAGTGGATAATACTTTCATAATTACTTGATTGTATTAATTGATTAATGTGTATAAAAATGGATCTAAATCCACCCTTATATAAAATGGTAATACATGCCTTTATACAAGAGTTAGGAAATATGCTAGTCAGTTACAAAATATAGGTGTACAAAGATAAAGATAATTGTCTTTATAAGTTTTAGAATACACGTGTTTTTCACAATTATGCTAACCTAGAGGTAACAATGCTAACAAAATAACATGTGACTTTACTATAGAATATTCTATTACAATATGTTACAAAAGTTCTATTAGAATAGAATATTGTTTTAACTTGCTAGTGAGGCCCCATGCTTTTCATTTTGTTCATCAACTAGATTGAGGTCCATAGTAGGATTCATGATGCACTCCTCTTAGTCTTATAGATCATTGAAATCCTTATGATTTGTTTCCAAGGCCTCCTTGATGCTTTCAGCTTCATTGATCCTCTCACCTACATTGAATATCATATTCAATATTTTGCTATTATCTTGCCTAGATTGACCTTTACTTTTTACTTAGATCTCTTGAGTCATGTTAATGGGTTTATGCCCAAACTCTTCATCACTAATGATACCAAGGGTAGTGGGATATTTAGGATTAAAAATCATGGTCCCAAGAAGTTTCTCAATTATTCTAATGATATTATTATCATCTTCAAGGAGCTCTTCCACCTTGGTGTGCTAGTCACTCAAGCTTTGAACCTTATAGCAATAACAATCCCCAAGATTGCACTTAAGTGTCCCATATTTATGGTTCTAAATTTTTGGATCTACTTCCTCACCTAAATGTTGAGGAGATAAGCAATCTTGTCCTCTAAGTACTACCATTATTTGACCAGGTCTTTGGCTAATAGACTTTATTCCTCTAATATTCTCTGCCTTAGTTTCATTGACTTGAGTTACTTTAACATCTCATAAAATGATTTATTAAGCATCTTGATCATGGCCTATGGGATTGGTAAAATAACTTACATTTAAAAATTATCCCTTTCCCTCTCTAGATTATGGATCCCATTTTTTAAACCCTGGACTCCAACCCTAGCCTATTGTGATTGTACTTCTATTAGGATTTCCACATCCTCCTAATCTATGGAAGCCCCACCATGATGTTGTCTTAGAATAGAGGTAAACCCTAAAAAAGTTTCCACCTTTTGAAAGGTGAATTATTATATCTTAACCATAAATTTCTTGGTTATAATCTTCTATAAGCTTGCTATCTTAGGAATGAAGTACATTATTTTAATAGGATACTTGAATTCAGGAGTCTCTAGGATCTCAATACCTGTACTACTTGATGCTCTCAGAGAATCCTTTTGGCCTCTGGGCTTAGGTGACTAAATTTTCTCTCTCCTCCTATTCCTTTAAAATGTCCTTCATCCAAGGCTACATATCTTCATGAAGTTTAGGGTCATCAAATCTTGTTAAGGTTAAAGAGTGAGAAAGAGATGATATCTTTTGCAATTTCCCATAGATGAACTAGTCAAGAATGACTGGTCCATGGATTGGTAATTCATCACTAAAGAGATTGAATTCACTAGTGGGATGAGTGAAGGTAAATCTAGGCCTCTTGATTAGATATAGAGGGACCAATGCTAATTATGCATTCCTCTTCTCTTATGGTTCCACATGGGCAAATTCCTTTCCTATATCCTTAGAGGGATTCTTTTTATCTAAACCATAAGCATCTGCAAGATCCTTGAGGGCACCCTCAAGTGTTTTTTCGGCCCCAGGGCAATCATGTTAATGTACTAAACTGGGGAAGGTGGCCTTTGTGGGAGTGTTGAAGGTGGTTCCCCCTCTCTAGGTATCTCTTCTAAATCTGCATCTCCAACCTTCTCCTTTCCTCTATCTTATTCCTCTTGAACTTACATTGCACCTTATTATTAGGGTTATGGTTCGTATTGCTTTTTAAGATGTTGCTCATGAGTTATTCTAGATGGACTAGGTAATAGGTGATATTTTAATGGATGTATCTTCCATATTTCCCTAGATGGCTTATTATCTCTAGTCAATCTATATTCTAATTTGATATTATGGTCTTAGATCCTAGCTAGCACCTCTTCAAATTTACTAGCTTTGATGTATATGGTATCATGAAACCTAAGATAATTCACATAGTCAATCTTTGGGATCTTCTTATCTTTTAAATAATCAGCCACTTTACTCTTAGGATCCCACATTTGGAGTTCATCCAATTAGAAACCAAATGAATCCCTATGCGTGGACATGATTTCCACTTGTTTCTATTCTTTGATTAATGTTTTCCCATTATTCAATGGAAATTGTTGGATTGGACCCTTCCTCTTTTGCTTGCACAATTTAATTATTCCTTAGATAAGCTAAGAGGTAATCTCTTACCCTACAAGTTTATTTGGGACATGATTCAACAAGCTATAAAGTTGGGACATGATCCCCTCTATCCTTATAAATATGCAATCAAGATAGTACCATATGTCCCCAATTATTTTGACATACTTCTTGATGAAGTGGCGGAACCTAGGCATGGGAATACTTATAATAGATTCTACTAAAGTTGGACAAATGTAGTCACAAATGAACTGCATAAAATTCTTATACTGGAAGATATGTATCTTGGAATAGTAGTGTGAGATGGTTATCCTACCTTTTATGGAATATTTCATAATACTAGGGAAGGTAGTTGAAGTAAAAAGTGCATGAAGTAGGTATGACATCATGAATAAATGCTTGGAGGAGTTCCTCTTAATGTCATTGAACTGCTTGGCCAGGAAAATGCTAATTATATCTCTAATTAGAGGGGTAATCTTCTCTTCAACCATGAAGTGCATATAGGGGATCCAATTTTTGTTCACATAGGTGATTGAAAAGCTTCCAAAGGCTTGGTTCAATAATGTAATTATTATCCTAATTCCCTCTCTAAATTGGACCATATGGATTTTACCATCAAGGGTTCTAAAGACATGGGTCCTTGGATGAGCCAGGGTCTTATGACAGAGTCTAAGTCATGATTACCAGTCCATTCCTTGATTTTTTAAAGGTTTAAATGGGGAAGAGGGATTTTATAATAATTTTCAAAGGCAATATGGGAAATATAATAAATATATTTTGAAATTCCTTCCCTAATGATCTACTCATTGTCAATCCTATAATAAAGAAAAATTAGGGCAAGGACATCAATATAGTGTAGTACCTATGGTTTAGCTATGGCATGATCAAGGTTAGTCATCTAGACTAAAACTAGATTAGAGTACCTCCTACTAATGGTGCAAATCATTTTATCCTCTTTGGAGATGGGATGTAACTCATTTGTCATGAATAAGAGTTCTAACCAATTCCTAATTCCCTAGATGTTCTATGTTGCCAGGTCCAATTCAATGTATTTAAAGATCTGACCTTTACTACCTATAGACAAATAGAGCTCAATCTCTTCTTTCAACTATTATGTACTTGCTTCTATCATTTCTATCTAAGTTAACTACTAACTTAGTTTTTGATGACCTTTGTGAAAGCTCTTTCATTCTTAAGAATGCAATTTAGTTCTTCTTGGATCAAATTGTAATGAAATGATTTTGCTTGCATCACTTTTATGCAGGGTTTAGGGTTTTGAGCTTTAATGGTAGACAATATCTAGGTCTCAAGTTAATACATGCATTGGATTTGATTTGGACCTTTGCCTTTATAATTTTACATTTTCAAGCCCATAAGATCTTGTATTTTGTCCTTTTCTACTTGCATGGTGCCTATGTGTCATTGGTTTGGACCCTTGCAGCATATTTCATAAATTTCTTTGATCACTAGCCATTATTATTTAAAATACCTTATTTTATTTTTCACCATCAAATACAAATTTTGGATTAGCATGATTCATTGATTATAATCTAGGTCTTTACCTATGATTGGTACTTTCTATTCCAAGCCTTGTGGTTGTGACACTTAGAATTTTTACATGGTTCCCCATGCTCCATGTCTTGCATCAGTAATCTATTGAAAATTCATGGGTGCCTTTGTGTCATTGGATCATTATTCATTAATAAATCACAAATTGTTAGATCATCTATTAGTTCCCCTTCAAATGGGCTTTCACCACATGTCAAGCCCACAGGATCTCGAGGCTCCATTGAAAAGTATTCAGGATCCTCATAGTTTTATATCATCCTCTGATGATGAAGCATGTGTTTTTGATCTAAAAATATAACCTAACTTTAATTTAGTATCTTCATGACGAAATGGTCACATGGGTGTCAATTTTAAGCTCATTAAATATTCATGACCGAATGCAACGGTGCCACTTGGCACTTCCATAGGACTTTTGATGGTCTTAGAATTAATTCTCTCCATTAGATCAAAGTCTATGATGAAGTGAGGGCCATTATATAATTATCCAAGAGCTTTCTCATGATTGGTTATTTTTATTAGGTGGGCCCATTACTTTTAATCCTTGAATGTGAGGGTGCCACTTATCAATTATTTAGGCCTTATGTATTCCTTTGAGTTTTTAACTATGCCTTGTTTTATCTGATCATGTCTTTGCAATGAAGTGAGAACCATTAGGTGAAATCTAATGATGTATATTTTTGGTAGCTTCATGCCATTGGATCATCCTTCAGTGATGAAGTGTGTACTATTGGATCCTTCAATATGCACATTGTTTAAATCTTTCAAGGGATCTCCTAGGAGATACCTTGAAAGAAAATTCCAAATCATGTGCATGTTCAAGGTATCTCCTAAGAGATATCTTAAAATAAAATTCTAATAGTGTGCATGTTCAAGGTATCTCATAAGAGATAACTCCAGATAAAATTCCATTCATTTGCATCATGGTTTTTATCAAATAAAAAGGTGTTATGGTTATATCAAATCCCTTATAAGGAGCTTTAAAATAAATATGAAAGGTATTCCAAGGCCCTTAGAGGTATCTCCTAGGATATACCTTGAAATAAAATTCCAATCATGTGCATGTTCAAGGTATTTCCTAAGAAATATCTAGAAATAAAATTCCAATAGTGTACATCAAGATTATTTCCAAATAAAAAGTCGTAATGGTTATATCAAATCCTCTACAAGGACCTTTGCAATCAACATGGAAGGTATTCCAAGGACTTTTAATGTATCTCCTATAAAATTCCAATTGTGTGCATGTTCAAGGTATCTCCTAGAAATTTTAATCATGTGCATGTTCAAGGTATCTCCTAGGAGATACCTAATGTGCATTAGGGTTATTACCAAATAAAATGGTGCCAGGATTATATCAAACCCTTTTCAAGGACATTTTCAATCAACATAGAAGGTATTCCAAGGCCCTTTGAGGTATCTCCTAGGAGATACCTTGAAATAAAATTCCAAATTGTGTGCATTTTCAAGGTATCTCCTAAGAGATATCTCAAAAAAAATTCTATTGGTTCGCAGTTGTACACCCCTATCATTCAACCTTGCATACTTTGGAAAGAATGGAAAACTAAGATGATAAACCATTAATATGTCATCAAAAATAGGGAAAGGTTTAACATCTAAAATAGGTTGAATAGAGAAAATGACTAGGAGGCACCTACAAAGGGTATGATTAATTACCTATTACTTTTGGCTCTACCTGAACCAACGTGAGAGGACCTTTAGGGTAGCTTTCTCACATGGATGGGTTTTACACTTCATTATCCATGAGTATTCTCTGCACGAAGGGTAAATATGACCAAAACATAACCAAGCTTGCACACTTCACGTATGGAGGGTTGTCACACAAAATGCATAAATACTTTATGTCATACACAAGATACTAAAGCAAGATGATGAGATGACTAAAATCTTCATTTTTATGAAATATTTGATAGTGCCAAATTAAAAAATGTAGCACTAGGATTTCAAGCACAAACTACAAGCACATTTCAAATACATAAGATCTTATGTGTCTGTAATGCAAATAACACTTATGATATGAATGATAGATAAAAATGTGGATGTTATCTATAAGTTAAATAGGGTGAAACTATATTTATTTGAATGATAGATAAAAATGTGGATGTCTAGTAACTGAGAACTAAGGAGTTCACAAAATATCTATACTATCTTCATTAACAAATGTTGTTCAGTTTAAAAATTGATAAAAATAAAATCAAGCACAAATGATCCTGAAAATTTTATAACCAATACTACAAATCACCCTTCAACAACTCCCTTTAACTGAATTCATGAGCCCAAGACTACCCTTAAAAAGGCTATTAATGCTTTATTCCCAAATATTGAATTAGAAAGTATTTTATATTATGGTTTTAGACCCTAGATGACTAACATAAAGAAGAATACATCAGACAACCAATCTTTCAAACATGTAAAATAGAACATCGTACTTTAACAACAAGAAGGAATTATAAACCATGATAGATTTCATTTATGAACTAAATAAAAAATGAATACAATATGTCTTTAAAACTATATAATAGAACACTATGTGAAATAATTCTATAACAAGGGAAACATCTTGAATGTTCTCAAATATTTCCAATGGTTTTACAATAGAAATCAATTTGGCACCATAAAATCACACAGGGAGGACTCTCCAAGCTATAGCTTCAAACTCAAAAATTAACCAGCCTTTGTAAAGGGATAAACCCGCTTATATAATTCTAGCTAAGCTTGGTATATTATTAAATATGCTCTAGCTAGAAAATTATTTCATGGGCTTGGAGTCTGTTGTAACAAACATGATTCCTCAGATTTTTGCTCATTATTTCATGATGATGAAAAACATGATGCTCCACTATGGTATAATATTTATAGTTATACATGTAGAGAATAATTCTACAAAGGACAAAACAACATTTGTCTCTTTGTGAAACAAATAAAAAAATGTCCCTTTCCTATACACATGATTATTCAAACTAACTTTGAAAGGGATGTGCCACTAACAGGAAGATTACAATGATTTCATAGTGGGAGACATGAAGAAAAGAGATAGAGGAAGAAAGAATAAGGAGGAATAAAAGGAAGGAGGAGTGGTGCCAGATTAGAAGGAATTGAAACACCTGGTCATGATCCAGAATCAATGTTGATAATTGAGTCCCTTGCTAACCTATTCTTGTATTTGGTATATTCATCAATCATGGAGGCAAGGTCCTTTTAGTTTGAGTTAGATTGATACTTGAATTTAATTCTATATTCCTCAAGCCAAGTGGTGACCTTCTAGAGCATGGCCTATTTTACCCCACTAATATTTTGATTTGGTCACAAGATTTCTCAAGTGATACCAACTACCTTATACTAATGGCATTAAAATTTTCTTATGGTGCATTGATGAAGCTTTTTAGGGTAACACTTATTACTTCTTATATCAAGTCACTTGCACCACCAAGGTTCACCATTTTTCTAAGGGTAGTGTCCATTTCCTTCATAGTAATCTTGAGAGTCTACCCTTCTCCTTTCAAATCAAAGATGCCCTCTTTGAGCATCATCAATTGATGCTTTACCTCCAACTGGTATTCTCTAGGATTTTTATGATCATCTAAGTGGATGATCTTATTTTCTACTAAAGTGTCTATGCCCATGTTTCATATTTCATCCAACTTAGGTTGGATCTTTTCCCAGTTCTTTATATCTACATCATAAATGAATATCTAGGCTTCACATTCTCCCTTTTTATCCACTATGTCATCCAAGCATTCTAGTGATAAATGGATTATCACTTTGGCTCTATTTCTTAAATCCTTTTTCCATTCTTCTTTGGTGCATCCTCTAGCTTTAAAATAATCAACTCGGCTAAGGTCTAGTGATCCAATGGAGAGAAGAGGAAGGTTTAGAGCCTTAATGGTAGTTGGAGTTACTGCCTAAGGATCACTCAATAAATTTTCTAAGTACTAGATCATAGCCTTATTTTCCACCATCAATTCTTCCATGGTGGCTTTATCTTTATCCATCCTTTGTACCACCATGATAGATAGGACTTTTGAGTTGTGCTTCAGCTTCTTTCATTATGATTCCCTAAGATTATAACTATATATGGAGTAATTTTCTAGAGGATCATGTTTCTTGAATGCATTAGGTGGAGGGACAACTACCTCAACATTCCTTTCTTCCTTTTTAGTGTAGGTGGTTATGAAATGTGTTTTGGCCTTGTTTGGGGGCTTGGACTTATGATTCTAAATAATCTTTGTTATGTCAATGTCCCCTACCTTACTTATAATATCTTCCTTATCTTTTACTTGGTCTACAAACTAGAGAAGAGGCCTATTTTAAAATCTCATCAAAGTTATTGACACTATGGATGGCCTTAAGATAATGAGGGGTGATGGAAATAATTATCTAGTTGTAGGGAGTACCATAGGCTTGGGTTGTGAGCTCAATATAAATTGTTTAATGTATTCATCACTCTCTTGCTCTTTTCAATCCCTCTCGGTTCCATGCTTCTTCTCCAAAACTAGCTCTATATGTTCCAAAACTTCAAAATTTGACCAAGGTTGGTGGGACTCCATGACTAATTTATCAATGGAGCTCCCCTATTCCATGGGCTAGTTGGAAGGACCTGTAACCACTTTGGCTTATTTATTCAATTGAGTCCTCAGGGTAGAAGAGGTTATGGTAAATTCTTTGTTATACTTAGGCAACACTTTAGCAATCATAGCCTTAGGATCTTTATTCTGGGTCCAATCATGAATCTTGATGAGAGGAAGGAGACCCTAGGGTACTTCAATGGGAGTAACACTCCTTGAGATACTTTATTCAATATATTTATTTGGTGAATATAACTCCTTATTTAATTTTGAATGGGCAGGGGTACCCTTTTGCAGGTTTACTCCCCCACCTTTCTCTATATTTACCCTCTCCTCTAGTGTTGAGCTTGACACTTTTGGAGAAGAAGGAAAATTCGGCACCATTTTGACATCTACCTATTCTTCTTTTTATTTCTTTACTTATACATTACCAATGGATACTTGGTCATCATGCTTTATCTCACCCTAATTTTTTCCATTAATTTTATAAATGTCTTCAACTTAATGAGCCTTATTCTAACTAGGTGACTGAGAAATGAAATTTTGAATAAATACCTCTATATTTGGGGAAATTACCTCTTTTTCAAGAGGGACTTTAGTTTGGGTAACCAACTAAGCTCCAACCTATACAACATCATCAAAAGACAAAATATTATCTAAGGTTAAGGAACCTTCCTCATCACCTTTGCTTTTACCACCAAATATCTTTCTTTTGTAACCAAACCCATTGTCGAGACCTTTAGTGGGGTTTGGGGCCTCTCCTTATGAGTCCTCTGCCCAGTCATCATTTAAGAAGGAGTGAAGGTATGTTGTTTATTCATCACTTTAGTGATAGATCTACCTTCATCTAAATACTTCTCATGACTCATATCCCTTATTCTTTGGTAATGTATGGCTTGGTCCTCTTTTCTCTTCATAGGGATTTCTTTCATTAGTGGGTCTCTAAATATAACCTCCTTATTTATTGGTGACCTACTTGGAGATTGTAGAGCCTTATTGACTCTCTTCTATATTGGTTTTTCCTCCTGGTCCTCACCTCCTCTTTTTATTGAATATATCATTGGGGGAGGATGAAATACCACTAGTTGTGTATGTAGAGCATGTAAGACTGTGGCTAAGCTAGCCAAAGGAATGATCTCTATAATAACTGGTATTATTGGGGTTCCCATTCCTAAAATGGATATGGGTGTAACACTAACCAATGTGACCTACCTCATAACAATATTATCCTATTTTTCTACCAAGCTTATTAATTTTTAAAAGGCTAACCCAGCCTTGGATTATCATTATTATCTTCTCCACATCCATTAGTTTGGTGGACTCAGTATTCATAAGCTTGCATTTTCCCTTACTTATTTTGGCTGATGGTGGAGCTGCAAGGTCACTGTCATGTCCCCTTTTTAGTTGACATGTTCTGAGTTTATGGTTAGCCTATTATGCGACCCTCGTAGGCTGATGGGATGGATAAAGGGTCTTGATGGAGCTGGGCTTGGCTTTCATTTGGGCTCTTTCGGACATGAATTAAGGGAGATATTAATATTTGATTGATTTAATCAAATATTAATTATTTGGTCTAATTTTAATTAATTATTAATTATTAATATTTTGGTCTAATTTTAAGACCCTAATTCTAATTTAAGAAGCCCTAAGTCTAATTCAAGGAAATCTAATTTTAGCAAGCACATCTTTGGAGGGTATAAGGGTTTCTCATGGGAGAGAGTTGGTATTCATGAATTGATTATTGATTTTTCTAAGAATTCTTATGTGAAGACTGAGCCAAGGGTTCCAAGATTCCATTTGCATTGAAGAACGTCAACTCTTCATTGTGTGCGATTCAGAGGTTGTGAGAGATCAGCCAATCTATTACCAAATTGGGAGATAACTTCATACAAAAGTTATCACAGGGGTTTACAAGTTTGAGAGATAATTTCATATAGAAGCTATCACAAGGGTTCATAGGTATTTCTTTATTTTGGGTTTGATTCAATTATTATCCAGATATAGATCTTTGTATTAGCCCATAGTTTTTTAGATCAAGATCAAGCATACGGATTGTGCTATATTGGCGGCTGTATGAAGTCCATACAGATCCATGAAAAATCCATAAGCATCAACATATTTGCTTAGACACTGACATTGGTAGGCAGAACCCTACAGAGATCGACATCGGTCGACATCTCACTGACTTTGACAGTTTAACGACCCCAGTCGACCGATGATGGCAGTATAATCGATGTCGGTGACTGTGTTTTTTACACAGCAGGTCGAGACGTACCAGATCTAGATTTATTTCCCAAGTTTTGTAGAATACTCAGGCTATTAAGGTTGTATTTTCAATATTCATTGTATACCTGACAGAGGTCCTCTTTTGTAAGCATATGAGCAAATAAATAAGAGATTATACTATGATTTATTAATCTATTTGAAGATATTTTGTAAAAATATAGATAAGCAATTTAGAGCTTTGTTTTGGTATCTGAAGGGATATTACAGTGGTATCAGAGCTAAATCCTGCCATCTTGAGGGTTTGACAATCTTATGCAGCCACAAGAGTTGGGACCACACAGGTATAACACACATAGTAGAGCCTTGCTTGAAGGTACCCAATTGTTAGAACAACAGCTGATTATCATGAGTGATAGACATGAGGGTAGCCCACCCAAGGGCCACTGACATAATGATGATCTAGGTACCAGAGAAACCTATCGTGAGATGACACAGGTACTATAGGCACTTACTACTATGATAAGGAGGATGAACACACCTGATAGACAAAACGGGGAACAAGGAGATAACAGGAGTGCTACAGTTAATTAGAGACCCCAGTAGGCCCACACCAGAATAGCAGATAGACCTACATGTCCTACATTTGTTCAAGAGGAACCAGAAGTTCCAACAGAGGAGGAGGTAGGAGATTCCCCATTTGCAGATGTTTACATGGCTTCAACTGATGAGTGGGACTTATTACCTCCTCATGTTCAAGAGAGGACATCCTTTGATCATTTTGTTAATCTGAGGAGAGAGTATTACATATTGGTTAGACAAGATAGGAGACCTAGACACCAAAATAATGATCTAAAGCATGCTACGAGCAGGCTCACACTCGCGATGTTCGATGGTAGTGGTAAGGTCACAGTGCAGGCCTGGATTAGTAAGTTAGACACCTTTCTCACATTGCATCTGATGGCTGAGGAAGATGCTATCAAATATGCGACACTACATCTTGAGGGAGTAGCTCATGATTGGTGGCACCACGGGATGGTGACACTCCATCATGATCAGATCACATCTTATCAAGAGTTTGTGGATAGGTTGGTGGAGCATTTTGACAGGAAGGACCCAGAGTCCAATTTTAGAGAGTTAGCTTAGTTGCACTAGAGTGGGAGTCTAGAGTCTTACATTGGTGACTTCTAGAAGTTATTAGTCATGGTTTCTGACATTTTAGAGCGGTGACTTGTAGTAATCTTCATGGAGGGATTGATAGAACCATTGAGAGGTTGGATCAAAGGCTTTGATCCTCCTTCATTACAAGTAGCTATGAAGAAGGCACGTAGCATGGAGATGGTAGCCTCATCTAGTAGATTTAACTCTAGAGGTACTTCTTCATCCAGGGACCATAAGTGCTCTGATAGAGATAGAGAGGGATTAGATTTCAACAAAGATAAATCAGGTGTTAAGAATGATTCAAAGGCCAACTCAGCAGCACCACCTTTAGATCATGAGGAACTTAATGATATACATAGGAAGAAGCTTTGCTTCTATTGCAAAGGTCCATATGATATCCATCACGATTGCCCTTTGAGGCCTAAGGGCAAGGCAAATTGTGTGATGTGGGTATATTATGAGGATTCAGATTCAGAGGATTCTGAATAGTAGAATAGTTCTGAGGGGGTAGAGGTAGAGGCTTCAGAGCCTAAGGCAGAGGTAGAGTTAGAGCTTCATATACAAGAGGCATGCCTATCCAGCATTCAATCAGATGAATCATTTAGACTCTGTGGAGTTTTGGCAGGACAGAAGGTCATCACCCTTATTGATACAGGAGCCACACATAATTTTATAGATGCTATATTTTTGGAAAAGTGTGGACTCACTACTGAAGATTTTGAGGAAATTAGAGTTAAGGTAGCCGATGGTCACACTCTTAGGTGTGAGCGTATGATTAGAGACCTCCCATTGCACTTGAACAACTATGAGTTCAAGGCTGATTATTATGTGGTGAACATGGGGGATATAGACTTAGTCTTGGGTATGAAGTGGCTTCATTCATTTGAGGAAGTTACTCTTCATCTCAAGGACATAGAGGTTCACTTTGATGTTGATGGGAAGACACATATTCTTAAGGCAATACAGGGCAGCAGCTTCAAACAAATGTTTTTTCATCAGATGGAGATGCCTATACGACATGACATGATAGAGTGCTCTGTCAAATGCACATTAGCGCCAACACATGAGAGATATGAGGAAAAGCTTTGTCTTGAGGTGAGTCTAATTCTGGAGTTATCACATGTGGTAGGGACTCAAGTTTTTGTTACAGTTGGGTCACATGTTGATGACGATATGAGTATGTCTAGCATTCACACTCCAGATTCAAATATTGTAGTGGGTACAAGAGACAGGGATGATGTGACACCATTGGATGAGAGTGGTGATGGATAGGGTATGGAGTTTGTGTTGGTTGATAGTAGTGTAGATCGAGACTTCATTTGGGATCCAGGTGGATTGATTGGTATATCATTCATCGATTGCTTGAGGGCAAGCAATTTCAGGAGGGGTGGATTGTCATGTCCCCTTTTTAATTGACATGTTTTGAGTTCATGGTTAGCCTACTATGTGACCCTTGTAGGCTGATGGGATGGATAGAGAGTCTTGATGGAGCTGGGCTTGGCTTTCGTGCGGGCTCTTTCAGACATGAATTAAGGGAGATATTAATATTTGATTGATTTAATAAAATATTAATTATTTGGTCTAATTTTAATTAATTATTAATTATTAATATTTTGGTCTAATTTTAAGACCCTAATTCTAATTTAAGAAGCCCTAAGTCTAATTCAAGGAAATCTAATTTTAGCAAGCACACCTTTGGAGGGTATAAGGGTTTCTCATGGGAGAGAGTTGGTATTCATGAATTGATTATTGATTTTTCTAAGAATTCTTCTATGAAGACTGAGCCAAGGGTTCCAGGATTCCATTTGCATTGAAGAACGTCAACTCTTCATTGTGTGTGATTCAGAGGTTGTGAGAGATCAGTCGATTTATTGCCAAATTGGGAGATAACTTCATAGAAAAGTTATCATAGGGGTTTACAAGTTTGAGAGATAATTTCATACAGAAGCTATCACAAGGGTTCACAGGTATTTCTTTATTTTGGGTTTGATTCAATTATTATCTAGATATAGATCTTTGTATTAGCCCATAGTTTTTTAGATCAGGATCAAGCATAAGGATTGTACTATATTGGTGGCTGTATGAAGTCCATACAGATCCATGAAAAATCTGTAAGCATCAATAGATTCACTCAGACACCGACATCGGTACGTAGAACCCTACAGAGACCGACATCGGTCGACATCTCACTGATGTCGGCAGTTTAACGACCCCATCGACCGATGATGGTAGTATAACCGATGTCGATGACTGTGTTTTTTACACAGCAGGCCGAGATGTACCAGATCTAAATTTATTTCATAGTTTTTGTAGAATACTCAGGCTATTAAGGCCGTATTTTCAATATTCATTGTATACCTGACAGAGTTCCTCTATTGTAAGCATATGAGCAAATAAATAAGAGATTATTCTGTGATTTATTTATCTATTTGAAGATATTTTGTAGAAATATAGATAAACAATTCAGAGCTTTGTTTTGGTATCCGAAGGGATATTATAGTGGTATCAGAGATAAATCTTGCCATCTTGAGGGTTTAACAATCTTATGCAGCCACAAGAGTTGGGACCACATAGGTATAACACACACAATAGAGCCTTGCTTGAAGGTACCCAGTTGTTAGAATAGTAGCCAATTATCATGAGTGACAGACATGAGGGTAGCCCACTAAGGGGCCACTGACATAATGATGATCTGGGTACCAGAGAAACCTATCGTGAGATGACACAGGCACTACAGGCAGTTACTACTATGATAAGGAGGATGAACACACCTGATAGACAAAATGGGGAACAAGGAGATAACAGGAGTGCTACGGTTAATTAGAGACCCCAGTATGCCCACTCTAGAATAGCAGATAGACCTACACATCCTACATTTGTTCAAGAGGAACCAGAAGTTCCAATAGAGGAGGAGGCAGGAGATTCCCCATTTGCAGATGTTTACATGGCTTTAAATGATGAGTGGGACCTATTACCTCCTCATGTTCAAGAGAGGACATCCTTTGATCATTTTGTTAATCTGAGGAGAGAGCACTATAGATTGGTTAGACAAGATAGGAGACCTAGACACCAAAATAATGATCTAAAGCATGCTACGAGTAGGCTCACACTCGCGATGTTTGATGGTAGTGGTAAGGTCACAACACAGGCCTAGATTAGTAAGTTAGACACCTTTCTCACATTGTGTCTGATGGCTGAGGAAGATGTTATCAGATATGCGACACTACATCTCGAGGGAGTAGCTCATGATTGGTGGCACCACGGGATGGTGACACTCCATCATGATCGGATCACATCTTATCAGGAGTTTGTGTATAGGTTGGTGGAGCATTTTGACAGGAAGGACCCAGAGTCCTATTTCAGAGAGTTAGCTCAGTTGCACCAGAGTGGGAGTCTAGAGTCTTACATTGATGACTTCTAGAAGTTATTAGTCATGGTTCCTAACATTTCAGAGTGGTGACTTGTAGTACTCTTTATGGAGGGATTGATATAACCATTGAGAGGTTGATCAAAGGCTTTGATCCTCCTTCATTACAGGTAGCTATGAAGAAGGCGCGTAGCATGGAGATGGCAGCCCCATCTAGTAGATTTAACTCCAGAGGTACTTCTTCATCCAGGGACCATAAGTGCTTTGACGGAGATAGAGAGGGATTAGATTTCAACAAAGATAAATCAGGTGTTAAGAATGATTCAAAGGCCAACCCAGCAGCACCACCTTTAGATCATGAGGCACTTAATGATATACATAGGAAGAAGCTTTGCTTCTACTACAAAGTTCCATATGATATCCATCATGATTGCCCTTTGAGGCCTAAGGGCAAGGCGAATCGTGTGATGTGGGCATATTATGAGGATTCAGATTCAGAGGATTTTGAATAGTAGAATAGTTCTGAGGGGGTAGAGGCAGAGGCTTCAGAGCCTAAGGCAGAGGTAGAGTTAGAGCTTCATATACAGGAGCCATGCCTATCTAGCATTCAGTCAGATGAATCATTTAGACTCCATGGAGTTTTGGTAGGACAGAAGGTCATCACCCTTATTGATACGGGAGCCACACATAATTTTATAGATGCTAGATTTGTGGAAAAGTGTGGACTCACTACTGAAGATTTTGAGGGAATTAGAGTTAAGGTAGCCGATGGTCACACTCTTAGGTGTGAGCGTATGATTAGAGACCTCCCATTGCACTTGAACAATTATGAGTTCAAGGCTAATTATTATGTGGTGAACATGGGGGATATAGACTTAGTCTTGGGTATGAAGTGGCTTCATTCATTTGAGGAAGTTACTCTTCATCTCAAGGACATGGAGGTTCACTTTGATGTTGATGGGAAGACACATATTCTTAAGGCAATACGGGGCAACAACTTCAAACATATGTTTTTTCATCGGATGGAGATGCCTATACGACATGACATGATAGAGTGCTCTACCAAATGCACATTGGCGCCAACACAGGAGAGATATGAGGATGAGCTTTGTCTTGAGGTGAGTCCAGTTCTAGAGTTATCACATGTGGTAGGGACTCAACTTTTTGTTATAGTCGGGTCACATGTTGATGACGATATGAGTATGTCTAGCATTCACACTCTAAATTCAAATATTGTAGTGGGTACAGGAGACAGGGATGATGTGACACCATTGGATGAGAGTGGTGATGGACAGGGCATGGAGTTTGTGTTGGTTGACAATAGTGTAGATCAAGACTTCATTTGGGATCCAGGTGGATTGATTGGTTTATCATTCATTGATTGCTTGAAGGCAAGCAATTTTAGGAGGGGCAGATTGTCATGTCCCCTTTTTAATTGACATGTTTTGAGTTCATGGTTATCGTATTATGTGACCCTTGTAGGCTGATGGGATGGATAGAGGGTCTTGATGGAGCTGGGCTTGGCTTTCGTTCAGGCTCTTTTGGACATGAATTAAGGGAGATATTAATATTTGATTGATTTAATCAAATATTAATTATTTGGTCTAATTTTAATTAATTATTAATTATTAATATTTTGGTCTAATTTTAAGACCCTAATTCTAATTTAAGAAGCCCTAAGTCTAATTCAAGGAAATCTAATTTTAGCAAGCACACCTTTGGAGGGTATAAGGGTTTCTCATGGGAGAGAGTTGGTATTCATGAATTGATTATTGATTTTGCTAAGAATTCTTCTATGAAGACTAAGCCAAGGGTTCTAGGATTCCATTTGCATTGAAGAACGTCAACTCTTCATTGTGTGCGATTCAGAGGTTGTGAGAGATCAGCCGATCTATTGCCAAATTGGGAGATAACTTCATATAGAAGTTATCACAGGGGTTTACAAGTTTGAGAGATAATTTCATATAGAAGCTATCACAAGGGTTCATAGGTATTTCTTTATTTTGGGTTTGATTCAATTATTATCTAGATATAGATCTTTGTATTAGCCCATAGTTTTTCAGATCAGGATCAAGCATACAGATTGTGCTATATTGGCAGCCATACGAAGTCCGTATAGATCCGTGAAAAATATGTAAGCATTAGCAGATTCGCTCAGACACTGACATCGGTAGGTAGAACCCTACAGAGACTGACATCGGCTGACATCTCACTGATGTCGGCAGTTTAACGACCCCAGTCGATCGATGATGGCAATATAACTAACATTGGCAACTATGTTTTTTACGCAATAGGCCGAGACATACCAGATCCAAATTTATTTCCCATTTTTTGTAGAATACTTAGGCTATTAAGGCCATATTTTCAATATTCATTGTATACCTGACATAGGTCCTCTATTGTAAGCATATGAGCAAATAAATAAGAGATTATACTATGATTTATTTATCTATTTGAAGATATTTTGCATAAATACAGATAAGCAATTCAGAGCTTTGTTTTTGTATCTGAAGGGATATTACAGTCACCACTATATACCAAGAGGAAGGCCTTGAAATCTTTAACCTCCCTCAACTCTTTAAGGGTAGGAGTATCATATTCACTAAGGTCAACCCCATGCTCCTTAAGCCATATAAAGATTCTCTTCATGATTTGTACTGATCTCCCAGGGATAGAATCATCCTCTTGAACACTAAGATATGGTTGAGTGATGGGCTGGGATTTAATGATGTTTATGTTTTACAATAAAGATAATGTCAATTTATCATCTATCATGTCTTTAGGGATCGAATAAATGTTATATACTATAAATATTTGCACTATGAACACCATTAATTCCCATTTTTGGATATCTTTCTCAGTGGTACAATCGAACCAAAGGTCCTCATAATGTAATTGATGTAATACCACATTAGTATCCATATTTACCAATCACTTGATGTCTTAATTAGGTCAAGGTGGCACCTTATCAAGTGCATATAGGATCATTTCCTACTCTAACCCTTTTGCCTTGACAACTGAAGGACATGAAGAAAACCCTATTACCATAATAAAATTGAAAGGATTATTGATATTATTGGTTGTGATCATTTTATGTGGTGGAAATATTTGTCAGCTCAATTCCATCATCACCAAATTATCATCTTGATACCTTGAAAACTTATTTAGAGAACTTGAATACCCATTGAACCTAATGTATGTTAATGTTTTGAATTGTATTTATATGGTGCCATACTTTTCAATTACTTTTTTGGGTGTCATAGACATCCTATTGACACTCTTTAAGGGATAAAAGACACTCATCATGGGGTTGAAAAAAATTATGAACTTTGAATAAATTATTCTTTAACCTATCCAAGTAACTTACGGGTATACTTCATATATTCTCATTCCCCAAGGGTTCCTAGTGAGCCTTTGGAAATTCTTATTGTGCAATAGACTATACATCAAGTAAGAAGACATGTAGAAAGTACCTATGATTTCTTCTTTAGAAATAATTATATCTTGAAGCTATATCATTTGCATATGTAAATTGTTACTGAGTATGGTCACCCTATTTAGCTTCTTCTTCCCTTCCAACATGCACATCATAATTAGGAACATCCATGGTTCAAAATTTTTTTATGGTAGGCATCCCATAGATCCTAGCCACCATGGAAATAATACACTAGGGTAATTCATCAAACTCTACCAATTTCAAATTATTGGATATTCTAGAGACCTTCTATCTCTTCCTGGCTAGCTAATAAGAATTGATGACATCCTAGATTACCTTATCATCCTTTTTAACATACACATAACATTCCTCTAAGGAGAGTGTAATTACTTATAGCTAGGGGGAATTATAAACATGATACTGAGGGTTAAAGGGGTGAAGGAGCACACAACTGAATGACTATTGTCAACAATAGTCCTAGCATCTGGTTGGTATGCTTGAGCACATGTAATAATGAGTTATGGGTATGAAGTAGCCATGGTGAATGTTACTACAAGTGAGATATATCTCATGTTGATGTTGAACACTACTTTGGAGAGGGTAAGGATATTGTAAAACATTCAATAGGCCCATAAAATCTAACCCCATAACATCTATATCCCTAATCAAATCCAAAATTAAAACAATATTTCCCCTTACTAGGTTTGAAGATGCCCCCATCTTTCTCTATCCCTCTAGTGAAATACCTTAATACTAGATGAACTTTTTTACTCAAAAAACCCTTAAGCTATCTCTTGAATCCTCTCAAAGAACATAACACAAGGAGCAAATGGTAAACTTAGTATTTATTCTGGAGGGCTACACACACTAGAATTTAAAGGTTTGTGAAGAACTTGGTACAAACACACTCTCATACCATACTCATATAGGGAACACAAATAAATCAAAGGAACAAACACAAAATATGAATGAAAAGGGTAACTTTAGAATGAAGACAAGTACCTAAGTTATAATCCCTTACATTTAAGGATTAGGGTTACCATTAATGCTTGAAATCCCAATAGCTAATCACCATCTACTTTGATTTATATTTTTCACCTTATTCAAAAAATAGAGGGAAAACATGAATGTTTCATTTTTATGCCAAGTGATCTTTCTTATAACATGTGGAGTGACATGAATGGAACATACATCCTGATACTTTTTTGGGCCCTCAAGGAATTTTACACTTTCTCATTTGTTACCTTCTACTGGTGTAGCGATGAAATAAGCCTTGGGCCCCTTTTAGGACTAAGAATTCCACATGTCATAATATTAATTTACAAGTCTGGGCATTTAGGGACCTTTTGGATTGTGCCCTCCAAGAGGTAAGAGGGGTAATTTTAGAAAAGGGGCCTAAATTAAGAAAACCCTATTGAGCTACCACATAGGATCTCCTTTCTTATAATTTCAAATATTTTGGCCCTAAGGACTTTATGCACCTTTCCCACCAAAAGGTAAGTGGGGAATTATTCATGAAAGGCCTAAAATTCTTGAATCCCCAAGAATATACCACATGTCAAACTTAGGCATGAGTTCAGTCTCCTAGCCACTTTTACCTTTTGCACTAGCTCTCTTTATTCAAGGAAGGGTATAATATCCTTCTAACCCCTAAAAACATTAATTTAAGTCCCTTGAGATAAAAATATTTCCTTCATTCAGTTCATTGAGCTATTTCTCACCTTAATCATCAAAATACATCAAGTGTAAATTGGCAATTTCATTTGAGGCCCTAGAAACCTCCATTTCAAATACAAATCAAGAAATCCAAACATAGATAAAGGCTTGGATATACCCTTATCTTATTTCTAAGAATTATCCTATCATGGGATATTTAATCAAAATTTTGTGATTCCTTCAGAGCTATCAATAATATCTTCTATCTTCAGATAGTGCTCCTCAGGAACTTGACAAAGGGTGGAATAACACATCCCACTTGGAAAAATAATGATAAAAGACATGATTAATTATGAACATATATTTCAATCCTATGAAAGACTAGGGAAAGTTCCTAAAACATTGAAACTCATTCAAATTGGCCACAAGAATTATGTTGATAGGGGCCCAATTTCTCTAGTGCAATTTTGGGCACTAATAGATTCGAATAGTGTGCATTAGGGTTCTTACCAAATAAAAATTTGTCATGGTTATATGAAATCCTTTGCAAGGATATTTTTAATAAACATGGAAGGTATTTCAAGGCCCTTCAAGGTATCTCCTAGGAGATATACCTTGAAATAAAATTCAATTGTCTACATGTTCAAGTTATCTCCCAGGAGATACCTTGAAAGAAAATTCCAATCATGTGCATCAGGGTTATTTCCAAATAAAAAGGTGTCATGGTTATATAAAATACCTTGTAAGGACCTTTGAAATTAATAAGGCCCTATTATCTTGAAAGAATTATAGTCATGTGCATTTTCAAGGTATCTACTAGGATACCCATTTAAAGTACTACAAACATATGTTTGAAAGTCTCTCTTATGAGTAACTAATACCTTTCAAACATGCATTATGATAAAATAAAAGGTACTAAAAATCCCTTCAAGGTATCTCCTCAGAGATACCTTGAAATAAAATTCCAATCATGTGGATGTTGAAGGAATGTTAGAAGATTATCATGGAAATTATAGGTATAGATTTTATAGTAGGAAGCAAAAAAGAATCATAATATCATGAGATAATTTACAAAATCTTCAATTTTATACACCGAAGAAAATGTAAAGATAAAATAACCTAGTGTTAATAATTATAGATCATAAATATCATAATACAAGATTGAACAAGATAAAATAAAAAAGAGTAAACACTGCACACCATGAAAAATATAAAATCAAAATAATATATAGCTTTTTACATGGTGCTATCTCTTCACATTGTAGCTTTCTAGCATATAAAAAGAAAAGATACATGTCATTATTATATCTATCACTTGCCTAAAAAGGCCAAAGACATCCAAAAGATCCCATACACACATGTCCTTATTCCTTGTCCAACACTTTCATGGACTTAAACTGTTGTTTCATCTCGAGAAAAAGTTTTAAACTTTGATCTTGGCTAAAGAAATAAAATATTAGCCTTTCACATGAAGAAAATGTAAAGATAAAATAACCTAGTGTTAATAATTATATATCGTAAATATCATAATACAAGATTGAACAAGATAAAATAAAATAGAGTAAACACTGCACACCATGAAAAATATAAAATCAAAATAATATATAGCTTTTTACATGGTGTTATCTCTTCACATTGTAGCTTTCTAGCATATAAAAAGAAAAGATACATGTCATTATTATATCTATCACTTGCCTAAAAAGGCCAAAGACATCCAAAAGATACCATACACACGTCCTTACTCCTTGTCTAACACTTTCATCGACTTAAACTATTGTTTCATCTCAAGAAAAGGATTTAAACTTTGATCTTGGCTAAAGCAAGAAAATATTACCTTTTCACAAAAGTGGCAGTAATCACTCTAGGTTTTCTAGTTTTCCATACTTACCTACCAAACTTTGTATTGATTAAACTACAAAACATGAACTACACATTGTAGGTTGTGGCTACCCAAACTACACCTTTATATGTAGCTTTCTCTTCTTAAAAATTGCTTGGAGCTCCTATGGTGGAATGAACTTAGGTTCATCTATGATATGTGCAATAGTTGGTTCAACCTACAAGAGTTCATGCTTGATGATTTTATAATTATCAAGTACTTCCCACACCACGGTAGGCAAAATGTGTAGTAGAATCTGAATGATCATCAAATTGTGTACATCTACTTATTTTGTGATGATAAGGATGTCTCTAACTTTTGATAGCTTAAGCTAGATATTTGACATAATATCATCTAACCTATCTACAAACCATTGAGTTTGAATTGACAAAACTATGTTTCACATTGTCTCACTCTACCAGACCTAGAGCTTTTTGATCATGGTTTCCCTAGATTATAAAAACTATTGAAATGCACTGTTTAGTATTTCCCTAGTAGCCATTAGATCATTTAGTACAAATTTAGCTTTATTCACCATAGTGAACTCTAGTTTAGTAGAATCCAAGGACTTTTTATGATGCTACCTCTAATCAAGCATTATTTACACAATTTGCTTAGCCTAATGCATAGCTATATCTAAGACCTACACATATTCCTCTAAAATTTCATAAATGCTTTTTGTCTTAGTGAAGATAGCCTATCCTTGGGTGCATAGTTTATGTGTTCTCACCCGATCCTTTGTTAGCTAAGTCAACAACACAATGAGTTGTTTATCCTCAGACATTACTTGATCACAATGGACTTTCACAACTAGATCAAGATAAGATGTATTGATGAGATACCTAGCTTTAGTAATTTGATTTTGTGCTTTCAATTTCTCTTCATGTAGCCAAATAACCATCTATTCCAAGTCTGAAACCTTTAGTGTAATGGATTTTTGGAATGTATCTACTCCAATTTTCTTGGATAATGGAAATTAAAAAACATCCAAAGATGTCTCCATGAAGGTCAAAGTAAGCATTGTGGATCTCATTTGGATAGTGGTATCTAGGGATGCATCCATTACATAGACATTATCTATTTCCATATCATATTGTGAGTGCTCTAAAGAATAAAATTTGATAACTGTGACACTTTTGTGTATGAAAAACATTCTCAACTTAGTCAGAGGGACAAGTGTATCATTGTGTCTCATCATGTGCTAGAGTTCACTTAATGGGCATTACTTGTTATGGTTGGCTCTTTGAAAGATACCAAACATTCAAAAACATTAGTTGAAAAACTCACCCAATGAAGACTAAATTTTTGTGCATCAGTGGCTATATCAGGCTCCCTTCCTATAGTATATCTACAAACTATGTAGATGATGAACCAGATTTGGATATTTTAAAAAACATTATACCATAAATTCATGTTGAGATTATTTTTGACCTAAAATATCCAAAATAATAGTGAGAGGGGGTTGCTTAATATCAACCAAATGGTCACTACTTACCTAATTCTACACTTGACAAATGCACATTGATTTTCAAAAAAAAGAACTCCTCCTCCTCCTTATTGAAATTTTTTTGACCAATGTCTTCGATCATACATTGAAGAAATTTATATTCATAAAATCACATGAAAAGATCATACTCCCAAGATATAATTATCACATGTGGGTTATCTAACCAAGACATGGATTTTCTTGATCTCTAAGGAGTTATGGACTACTGGGGTGAGGCATGTGGTTATGTAGTTGGCTACAGTTGTTCTTACTCTTGTTGGCCTTATTGTGTGACTAGGGCTCTCTACCTCCATACTTTGGCTTGTGATTCAACCATTATGATGAAAAATGTCATTGAATTTGTAGTTGGTATTGCCAACTCATGCACCTTGATTTGAATACCATTATACAACTTGGTTACCTATGCATGCTACCCTAAATATTGCATGACATCCTATGGAATTTGAGGGTGCAACTTGATCAAATGTAGACCCTCAAGACACCATATGTTAAACCACCCCAATTTCTCATAATATTTCCCTATCTTAGTCCAAGTGATGCCTAAGAGGGTAGTAGTAGGCCAAAATTCCATTGTAACATTAACTTGGCCTAGTGGGGACTTCCATTGGGTGAAGCATTACAACAAAACCAAAAAGTAATATTGGAATTTTTTTGAGATACCTAAAAGTAACTTCTCAATATTAGTGGTAAGCTTAGATGAAAAAAACTTGAGATAATTGAAGTTCTCATTCTATTGTATTATACAATACATAATGTCAATTACTCCTTTTGTTACCTACTTGGCCTACTTTGTTGTTTGCCAAAACCTCTTTATAATACACTCTACCATAATGTGCATTATAACATCCATAATGGAATCAATTGAGGTTCCTCTACTTGTGGTAGTGGTAAAATTATCCTAAACATATGGATGAATTAGTAGTATGGTGGACTTGTATCACAATAATGATTTTCCATGATTCAAAAGGCTTGTGGCTCTTATCATGGTCTACACATTGATTTAAATGGTGATATATCTAGATAAATGAATATGCCCTTCATTGTATCTACTTAAAAAGGTATGCATGACCTCATCTAGTTTCCTAAATATAGGCAAATTCATTAGCCTCTCTACATTATAACCCTAAAGTGGATGTTGAAGTGCAAGATCTCTTGCTTTTACACCTAGTTATGTTGATAAGGCAAAGAGATTAACTTTAGCCATTTCTAAAAAGTCAAAGGGATCTAGGTTGTGGAATTTTGTTTGTTGAATACCTAGCCCAATCCCAATTTTATTCTTTTCTACATTTGTGAGTGTCATCAATAACTTTCTCCTATTAATGACTTAACTTGGAATCTACACTATTTGATTTCTTTGTTCTACCAAAATCTAGGTATCAATTTTTCTACATGAGAGCACATCAAGAATAGATAGTAGAATATTCTTCTTCACCAAAGTTTGTAATGTTTTATCATTCTTCCTCCACTTTATTTTATGTATTTTGGAATCCCATTTCTCTTTTTAACCTCTTTAAATGCACTGATTGCCTGTGCATGAGTGCTCTTCCTCATATTTAATATTTTGGATTTGATGGTGGCCTTTTAGGTCTTGAAAATATTGAAATTACCCCATAGCCTATCACATCCCAACTTGATCTACCTCAAACAAGATGAAATATTTCCAAATGCCATGTTATTAATGGTTTTGCATGACTAATAGTAGTACATCTACCATACATGTCTTGTTTCCACTAATTTCCTAGACTTAATTCAATATCGATGAACTTTTTTTACTAGATTGCTCCTTATTCTCTTTTATTCAGTAAAGTACAAACAATGACATTTTACATTTTAGACTAACTTATTAAATGCATTCAATAAGTTATATTATGCATAACCATAAAAGCCTCTTGGAATCTACAAGCACACAACCACAAATGGAACAAGAGTCCTTGGCCAAGGACCAAAAAATATAGTATTTAAAGAATGACTTTGCCTACCTCTCTTATATTGTAGGTATCTTATTTTTGAGAGGATAAATAATGTGGTCACAAAATTTAAGCTAACACTTGGGATCATCATGAACTCATAATGACTGAGAGCACATGTGAGCACTGCAACAAACTTGAAGTCTCAGTCCATTTTATTGAATATACATGTCATCATGACACCCCTTAGGAAAGAAAGGAGTTCTTATTTAAATTAAATCCATACCATTGGCATAGGGAAGTGGGCCCCATTTTTAAAAATAATTTTAGAGGTAGTTCAAAGGGAGACATGAATCACCACAACACTTCTTACATGTCCCTAAGATTTCATACATGAAGTTCCATTTGTGAGTCCTTGGGTAAACATGATGGAGACACTTGGCATAATCATGGAGAGTTACTCACCCGATGAACTTAAAATATTTTTTGAGTGTTAAAATGTCATGGGTTCATGGGTGCATGCTACATACCCTTAAGCTTAATGTCATGGGTACCCTTTAAGGTATTATCCATTACTTCAAACCTTGAAGGGTTATTATACACATGTATGAATGGTATCTCCTAAGATATACCATTCAAACTTTAAATGACCTTAAAGGTATCACCTAATACTACCTTCAAACCTTAAATGGTACCCATATGCATGTTTGAAAGGTATCTCCTAAGAGATACATTCAAACTTTTGGGTCCATAATAGAGGTTAAAATTAAATACAAGATCCCAAAATATAAGAAGTTAATAGTTCTCCATAATTTATCTCAAAACCCCCATTGCTCATTATCATTTTATATTGTAATAAAATACACGATTGAATATTGACTTAATTATCTATTTTCCTTATGAGTCTATTATGTTCTAATGCATGTTTGAAATGTAGCTCCTAGGAGATACCTTCAAATTAGGATGAAGAAAGAATTAAAGTATGTAGTATATGATATTAAAAGCTATTATTTTATTGGATTGACATAAACCGTGTCATTAAAATAATGTTATACATTACCTTTTTAACATTTTTAGGTTTTAACACATCTCCATGCTTATGTTTTTGGTATAAATATACCTTTATCTCTTACATGCAGGTATAAATTGGATTGATTTTATAAATAACGTAATTAATAACTCTTCTCATGTCTTTTGCAAATGTCTAGCTAAATAATCATATGTCAATGGATTTCCAATGTGGAGACTATGTTTCTCTCCTAAAATAGGGAAAGGTCATTGGTGAAGGAAGAGTACGTAATGTGGTAGGTCTAGATGTTGAATCTCTAGAAGCCATAAATCTCACTTTTGTATGCCATAATGAGGAAATACCTGTTGGATGTGTAAGTGTTAATATGACTAAAGCTTCTGATCAAACTCTACTACTTCTATTTTCTATAGATTTTATGGATAATTTATGGGATTTAGTTGATATTTTTATGATATGGAGCACAAAAATGATGCAACATGACATATGAAAGTTTTATGTAGATAATTACATGGAACAAAGTTAAAATAATTTACATCTAGTTCTGCATATACAACTATTACAATAAGAAAACCCTTGCTTGGATTCATTTATTTGATATATTTATTATCCTACCACATTTAAAGCATAAGAAAAACTTTTATTTGGAAAAGGGTACATTTATTTCACAAATGTATAGCTCTTACAAATGATGAAAAAAGTGCTTTTGGTTATGTTGAATTTGCACAACCAAGGGAGATTTTTGGTTGCATTCCTATCTAAATGTTATAAAATGAATTGGGAATTTAAATAAAGAATGTTATAAAACATTGTGAGACTTGTAGTACAAAGTTAATTAAAACATCTATCGTTAAATGGCCTTCCAATAAAATAGTGGACATTGAGATTTATAGAGCAATCAATTTACCATACATGACACCAAAGAAGAAAGAAATTGGAAATGTTTAGGACATAGTGGATAATTAAGTCACTCCTTTCCTAACATTCCTAAGATAAAGGCATCCAAAAAATTTATCTCATTACTACAAATTCTTGGGACAAAAAAGAAGTTAGCCAAATAATTCACATAGCCAAGTGGAATTTGATGAAAGCATAAATATTGAGATTACAACAATGTATGTAGATAAATGTTGCACCAAAAATTATTTTCAATTAGGATTATCATTTAAGATTATAAAATATTTAAAGATGAAGTTTCTTGATTACACCACAATAGATATGAGGCAACATGTCTTGGATGCCCTTTCTATCAGTTTGTTTAAGAAAAATAAAAACAAAACTAACATTGATTTTTATTGTACATAGATCTGTTTGGAAGCTTGGATTAAAATATATGGATTGAAGATAAGTAAATTTTTTGACATTCAAAATTATCACAAAAATGGGGAGTGAAATTCATTCCATGCAAAGAGATTTTGATAAAAGCCACAAAAGAAGATAATGGTAGATAAAGATTTGTTGGACCAATTGGTGGCTAATTTTATAGATGTTTCTCCATGACTAATATACTAGGTAGATATAGATGGCTCATGAGAAGATGTTTGCTGTCTTATAAAATATTTCACTCAAGAATTTATGAGGTGCCACATCAATGCAAAACTAGAAGATATGGAATATGAACCAATATCCCTACCAAAATTCAATAACATGTGGAGAACTAATTTTCATGATGTGACCATTGCCACATCTAATGACTTCACTAGGTGAAAAATATGCATCTTGTTGACTCAACTAAAATGCTTTGGGTCACTCTCTAGAGATCAGGAAGAGTGTATCAATCAAGAATTTGTGATGCACTCAAATCAAATACATTTTTCAAGACAAATTTATTACACACATAAATGAATGTTAGAGCAATACCCTAAAAAATAACTCATTGTCATTCATGACAAGGTGGAACATCAAAAAACATTTGTGCCATTGATAGTGACAAAAAGCAAAGCAATTACCAATAGAATATTAGAGTTGTTAATGGTACGGATTATAACACATGGTCATGATGTGGGTAGATATGGGCATTTTTTTACTATAGAAAAAATGAACTTTTCTATCACCTCATTTAAGAAGTGCTTCAAGGATATGGAAACAACATTGCTAGATACTTATGGATCTTTACTATATAAACTTGGATCTTCAAAATATCCATTGTATGATGCACTTTTATTTAACAAATTCTACCATAAATGTAATAAATATAGAGAAGAATAATAATCAATTGGTGCCTTCAAGAAACTTTTTTCTAGGTTATACTTTCAACTAGACAATTGTTGTGGGGACAGTAAGAATAGGTACTTCCATCCATAATTGTATTTTAAAAATGTCAAACCTTATATGGAACTAATGTTACATTTAAAAATTCATAAAATCATGTCTTTTTATATAGGTATGTGTTGCAATATTTATCTCTCCTTTTCTACAAAGGTGTTTTCCTTTATGTCAAGTTCTGATTTATACCTATAGGACATACCCATGAAGAAATCGATGGCACATTTGGAAACCTATCTAAATGTATAAAGAGGAGATATGTATGGAGTGTGGCAAAGATGATGGAAAACTATTGGACATGTGAAAATATAGGAAAATTCATGCCATATTTGATTGAATAAGTAGCATATTTCAAATCATGTGTTAATAGTTACCATTTGAAGGGAAAAAATGAAATACTAGGCTTGAAAAAAGATCAATACTTTATTTTATTCATAGAGCAAGGTCAACCCATTATGAATTGTAAAAACTCTATAAGAGATATAAATTGGTCCCCCCCAATTACATTATGGGGAATAAAAGAAAATGGTGAGCCAAATGTTCTAGAAGGTAATCCAACATTAATATATTTCAAAGACTTGAAAAATAGAAAAATGTCTCAAGATTACATTGTTACTAAAGAATCAATAAAAGTATAAAAAAGAGTGAAAAATAAATTAAATATAACTTGATTAAGTATATATAATAATTTAATGAATTTGGTTTGACTAGAAATAGTAAGTGGAAAGATCTAGCATATTAGTCCCAAAACATCCATGACATAATGAAATAATACATGTTTCCTTCTGAAGTTGAGTGCACAAGAGAGTTTTTGCCTAGAAATCATCATGACATACCCTTGCATAGAATTATTCACACAATGGTTCATAATAACACCCTTGATTTTGGAGTGGCATATACAGATACATATGTTGGTCCACAAATAAAAAGAACAAGAATTACATTTGATCTAGCTCAAGATGTGCAAATCAAAGATATTTTATCTGTCAAACCTAGTGATTTTACAAGAGTAGAATACACAGTATGGGTTGTTAGAGCTAAAAGTAATAGTTAGATACTACAGAAAAATGGGGATATAGAATGAAGGGTCAGTTTAGCTTGGTTCATCCTAGTTAATGTAGGGAAAAAAGATGCAAAAGAAGTAAAAATGTATTTATGTTACTTAGAAAAGAAATGGAAGCCAAACCGAATTGACACATCTTTACCATCCATACTCATAGATAGTATCATCTACACTTGGAAACAAAATAAAAATTGGAGAGGTCACACTTATTCTCAATAATTTTTTGAAAGGCATTGTATTAGACTATTTGAATGCATCGTCCAACTAGGCACTAAAAAAAATAGTGGTAAAAGGATTGGGAAATTTGAAATGGTGTTTCCTTAATTTTGGAATGAGAAATATGAATGTTTTTTTTCAAAATTTAGTCAATTTTTTGAGAATGTATAATTTTTTATTATTTTATTTATATATATTTATTTCTAGTGGCACTTCACATTTTGGGTCTTAGAAAATACACCTCGACATTTGAGTTTTATATTTTCTACTATGACAATTCAATATTTCAGTAACTAAGCATCTATTTAATAGCATTTGATTATCGAAACATCCACTTCAAATTTTTGCATCCTTTAAAATGGCCTTCAATAAAATATATTCATAATTTGCACATCTAAGAATTTAGTGCACTATAGCTTTTGTGTTTTTCAAAATATAATTTAGCATTCTTGTGTATGTGAAAAGGTCTTCAGGGTTTATGAATCAGAGTGTCTCACTTACATGTCAAGATTTTCTATTTGGATTTTCACGTGGCACTCAATATTGGGCCACATGGCACAATCTCAGTAATTCAACTATGCAAAAGGATGACCAGTCCAAAATAATGCAAGCACCTGAGATTGTAACATGCATCACAATATACATAACTTGACACAAATATGAGATAAACTTTGACACTTGTGAGGATGTCATTCAAATCAAATTAAATTGATAGCTCACAATATAATCAATTGATGACGTGTGGCATCCCAATCATTCCAAGTGTTTTAAATCACATATGCATCAAATTCATGATTGATGAATGAATTATTTTTCCTTAAGAAATATATCACCAAGTATTATAATATATTTAAACGCATGGTCTGTGAACCATTTTGAATGCTAGCATAATTTAAACTTATTAAAAATATATAATATAGATGTGATTTATTTGTTATAAGTCCAAATAATTCTTGATGAAGTCTGATTTATTTATGATAGTTTTCAAATACTAATAAACAAATTATTTATGATCATTTTAAATAATTTGAACTTATCACAAATACATTAGATAGATATTAGTTATTTGAAATTAGTCCAACTTAATCTTGATACAGTCCAATTTAATCTAGATATAGTCCAATTTAATTCTGATAATTTTTGAAAATTTGGATTGTTGATAAGTCCAAATTATACAAAATAGTCCTTGATAGTTAAAATTGACACAAAGTGTTTGATTTTAGGTGTCTACATCTTTCCCCTCGTTGATAACGTGTTTCAAGATACAATGGGTAGAGTAATGGTTTATCAAAAAAATAAAGAAAAATAAATAGGTGGATTAAAATTAGATAATGATGATGAAATAATGTGAATGATGATGCACCCTCTAGAGAGCATGTGTGGATGAATAGATGTGGATGGGATCTAAAAAAGAGAGGAAGAAGTGAGAATGGAAGAAACAATGGGTGGATGGTGATTAACCCATTAGTGAGATTAACTCACTTGAGCTAATGCTTTCATGCTTTGATTTCAAATGATTTTAAATTGATTTACCCCAAGAAAGGCGAAATTTGTGAAGGATACATCCCAAGGATTAGTTACACACTTTGATTTACCCAAACAAAGTGAAAGTTGTAAGCTTGTATTGGATGGTTAATTGATGTTTTGCCTCAAACATGTCATCTTTGATAAGTGTTGATACTAATCTATTGATTTATTAAATTATTGACAAGAATAGATCAAGGATTCAACTCATTTTATGGATTAAGGATGAGATAATCATGTTGATGATGGTGAACATATATGTGAAAATAGTATAAAAAATTCAAAAAAATAAGAATCCATAAAAAAATTGGCACACAAAGATGCCTTGAGGGATGTGATAATAATGATTTGATTAAATTTGGAGAGAACTGGATAATGTCTAGATGAGAAGAGTTTTGTTAGTTATAAGAATAAATAATGAAAATAAGGATGATGGTGGCCGAGCTAACATCAAGAACATCATGTGATTGAGTGCTACCTACATAGTCAAAATAGACCTCATGCCTATGTACTTCTCCCTAAAATGTAGGAATGTGATGATAGATATAATAGATGATAATTTGATGTTTCCAAATTTCAAAGGGGATGAAATTATTGGATTTGAAACTAGATGATTTTTCAAGGGGATAAATTGTCACATTAATGCATCTCCACATATATTTTTCAAATTTATTTCTCATATTTCACATGAAAATATGCAACATGATATAAAAAACCATGATGTGTTGGCCACAATATACACAAGAAATTATCCCCAATCCAATATATAAATGACAAACATGCACCATGATATGGAAAAATTAAAATGATAATGATTATAATGGATGGACTTGATTATAATAATGTTAAATAACCTTGATGTGGAAATACCATGATGAAGATTTTGACACATATGGACTGAGTCAAGGCATAAAAAGAAAAAGAAAACAAACAAATAATCACATAAACACACACACCTAAAAACAAAATAAATAAAAATCATCTTATCGTTAATTATTTAAAATTATACATGTGAAATATCATTGATATTGATAGCTATATAGTGATGCTAAGTAAGTATACATGCAAGGGGAATAATTTTGAACAAGATATCCCAAAATAAGCTAGACGCTTTGATTTTCCCCAAACAAAGTGAATGTTGGAAGCTAGAATTGATGATTTTTTTCCCAAACATGATACTTTTAAAAGGACACATCTAAATGGTAGCTAGAATTATCTGATTAAGGATTTTAACTAGATTTATAACAAGGCAAAAGTTTTTATATGTTGTGGTTTTATATCTCTCTTGGATATTTACAACATTTTTCTGATTTTTAGGTTTTTTTTAATTTTATAATGTTTAGGATATTTTTCAATGTTATAAAGTTTTCGTATTTTATAATTTTACAATGTTTTTAGATTTTGGGAATAAATATATACATGAATATTTTATATAAGGATATATAAGGACAACTATACAGAGAGTATGGGATTTAAATACAATGAAAATCTAGGACACATATATAATGAGTGAGCAACAAAGGGAATACTTGTTCTATCCCCAAAATATATTATGATAATGGATGAAAAGGATTGAGGATAATGATTTATATGGATGGATATAGATATATGTTGGATTACCAAGGATGATGTATTGTAAGAACAAATGTATCCAATCATAAAATCACTATGCTAAAGATATACCAAGATGTTTACCAAATGGGTCTCAAAGCTACTTCCAATTCCTTATCAAGGTCAAGATTCGAAGAGAGATATACATGATAGGATGAACAAGGATAAGAGATTTGAAATGATATGAATGGTTTAAATGGGATGATTGAGGACTTAAGATAGTTGAATATGAATTGGGTAGGACTTTCCCCAAGTGTCAAGGTACTTGAAAATAATAAATTATTTACACATGATGCTAGAAACCTAGTTTTCATTATGATACTTACCCAAGGTGCCATAAAAATGGTTTTCACCATTGGGAAAATTATTTTTTCTATTTTTATTTTTTATTTTATTTTTGGTATTTTTTTATAAATTAGCACATCAACTCAATGGAGTATTATGAGATGCATAAGGTTGACTCTTTGATTATTTAGCCCAAACCCACTCTAGATATCTTCTCTAGCATAATTATATTGATAATGTGGACTCTATTCATGATTTTTTGATCTTATTGATTATTTATTCTAATTCCTCCAAAACTATAAACTTAGTGTCTTTATAGCCTTTATGAAAGACAGTGTCACTAGGGAGGGCAAAGTAAGGTAAACACTAGATAAAATATATAATTTTATGTTGGAATATAGGATTTGGATGAAGTATGTGATCATGAATGGATGTATAATATTATTTTAGTCTATTTACCACTTCTCATTTTACCTACATGGTTGTTATTCAACTTGATTAGGGTTGTCAAGGTCATTAGGGGAAATACATTTAATGTGTTTTATAATTGTGAGTTGAGTTGTTACCTTTATGGTGACATAATATCTCAATATATAATGTACCTCCTTTGTATTTTTTGGATAATGAATCATTTAATAAAATTTTTGATGCATTGATGCAACTTGTGTTATGAAAATCTTAATCTCACCTAATACTAGGGTTTTCATGCAATCTATGATGTTCAAAAAGTTTAGATTAATTTGAAATGGTATCAAAGCTATGATTTAATGGCCATTTTTTCATTTTAAAAAATCCTTGGTGAGTTCTTTCTTGCATACATCTTATAGGCTTTCTTGATTTTTTTGGTTTTCATAGATTTAGTCAGATTTTGAGAAAATCTATGAAAACTATATAGTTGGTGTCTCAAATCATAAAATGGATAGTTCCATAAGTTTTAAAATGTGTCAAAACCCTAGTATTAAATATAAACATGACCTAGTTTCATGAAAAATAATTTTAGCTATTTTTTTAGGGTTTTAGAACTTTTTCAATGATTTTACTCAAATAGGTATAGTCAATGTCTCCAAAGAAAAAATATTTTTCTAGGTTATTATAGTAGTTTTTATATATTTGGTTGGTATTTTTCATAATTATCATACCCTTATGAGCTCTAAATACTCTAGACTTGATGAAAAATCTCTCCCTACATGCTAAATCAGAGTTTTGTAAGGAAATTACTTAGATGATTCAAAACAATAAAATTATACATTATATAATTAGGAGTAGAATAAATATATCCACAAATAAAATTGGCAAAAGAGAAAAACACTTGAATATTATGACTGGGCAACTTTTAGGGGGCAACTTCCACAACAATGCAATAAGAATAAAATTCATAGTATGATCCTTAAAGACTAACCACTACCTCTTATATATACTCTACTTAGCCATGGATATTCCATAGGATGAACAAACTAATAAAATTGAGAAATACAATAAGATAATATTAATATGTGTAAGTTAAAATTAAGCCACACATATCCCTAGATTCACTATAGGTTAAAGGCATAGCAATTTTAGGTATTTATTGGATGTATAGGAAGTTTAAGGTTCTACTATAGTCAAAACCTCCAACATTAGAGTTTGTAGTTGTATCTATTGTCAAAACATCTATCACCAAAGTTCATATCTATATCTACAATCCATAAACTTGACTTAGTGTTCCGGCTATTTATACAACCCACAACCTTGATATTGGGACTTTTGACTACTCCCATAGTCTAAAACCCTAATGTGTCTAAACTTTTGACTGCACTTGTAGTCAACAAATCCAACACTACCAAAACTTGCCAAAACCTTGACAATACTAAAACTCACTATAAATCCAACATTGTTGGAACTCACCAAAACTTGAAACTACTAAGGAGGGTGAAAAATCTGATTATGGTCGAGAGGACATCAAATTTAACCTCATGAAGTGTGATATTATTCATTTGAAAAATGAGCATAATTTTGGGATGATGTCACTCCAACTACAATAAAATTAATATAAAATAGGGGGGAGTGGCCAAAATAATCCTCATCTCCCTAGTTATCTAGTGTGGTCACATTAGGGGAACACCCATCTTAGCCATTGGCCCATAGTCGTATGAAAATTAAACCCTTGATCACTTCCAACCCAAAATTTCTTAACTTTTGATCCATGTAAGCATAAATTTTTTTTTAGAAAACTAATTTTCAAGTTTTTTAAAGACTTTTCTTCAAGGGGCCTTAAGTTTTTTTTGTAAGGTGATTAAAAATTTGACACCACTATGTTTCAGCCAAATTTTTTATGTGAGCTCAAATTTTCAATCAACCATGACTTTTGATCAGTAGCTTAGATTTGAGTGTCATCTTCTTCAAAAGTGATTATTTTTTATTGTTATACATAATGGTGATATTTTTATGTTCCCTTTAAACAAAATATTATACACTCTTGGATGTATCATTGAATTACTCTAATATCCCTTTATTTTTTCATATTGATGCACAAATTTATCAAGACACATTCTCAGTTGTGTTTGACATCTATACGAGCATGATGGTATTTAAAACATAAGGGGGGTCACTTTGTTAGTTTTAAAGGGGTAATGCATGGTTCTATACAATTTTAATTTATACACTACTTCATTAATTTATTTAATAACCTATTTTCTTGCATCATGGGTTGCTAGTTGTTTCCTCTTCTTATGACATTCATTTATCACAAATGCAAAAGCAATGTGCTATGTGATCTAAGAAATAATGATTTTATAGGATATATATGAGCAAGGAAATTGGACCTATAATAAATGTGGATAAAAATAAATGGTTTAACATATGTGATCAAGATCATGGTTGTCTTAGTTTGTCTATTTCTCCTAACTTACATTTTCACATTAAATTTGGTACAACATCGAATGAGTTATGGGATACACTAGAAAAACTCTTTAAGAGATACAATATAATTATAGGTCATGAAATGTAGAAAAAAAACATCAATTTGAGCTTGGGTAACTTTAACACACTACAATATTTGTACACTAAGATAAAATATATGAGGTTACAATTATAATAATGTGGGATTGATAAGAAAGATGATCAACTTGTTTTGTATATACTCTCCAAACTGGGTCTAGAGTATTTTGTGTTTGTGTCCACTTTCCATGCCAAAAAAGTGATCTTAGAGCTATATGGAGGATGATTTATTTAGATAAATTCATTTTTGAATTGACTTGAGAGAAAGATAAGTTGATACAAATGGGCACAATGAAGAACTCAAAATATCATGCAGTTTTTGTTAAGAAAGAGAATGCTTAAAAAAATAGAGAGAAGAAATAAGGCAAAAATGTTCAACAAAAGGATGTAAATAATCCCACCTAAAATCAAACAATGGGACCTCTTCTTCCATTCCTAGTCCTAAGAAAGATAAAATCAAATGTGTGTTTTTTTAAGGAAAGTGTAATGAAAGTAAATGTTAGAAGAAGCAGATTGACCAGCTGACTAAGATGCTTGAGAAACAATACATCAATGTCCTTGATTCTACCATTAATAATTCATCAACTCATGAATATTTTAAGGAAAATGGTAGTGGTAAGGAAAAGATATAAGATAATGATAAGGAGAAATCAAAGGCAAGGCCCTAGTTATAGTTATACTTATGACTCCTATATGGGTCATTGATTCAAGTTATTCACATCACATGGCCTCTTCACAAATAGATTTCAACTCTTTGGAACCATATGACATGTCCTCTATATAATTGGGTGATGATACTTATAAAAGGGTTCTTGTGAGAGGGTTTATTAAGGTCAGTGTTGGAACATTCAATAATGTTCTAAGTGTTCCCTCACTTTCAAGTAATCTCTTATCAACTTACCAAATCACACACCTTGGTCTGGGCATGTGAGTTGAGTTCACTCTAAATTTAGTTTATGTTAGAGAGCTACATTGTGATAATATATTGTCAAAGGGAATTGTCAATCAGTATACTTGACTATATAATTTATCACACTTTACTCCTAACTCTCCTTTAGATTATTCTTTGGACTCACCTAAACTTGATGACATTTTTGAGCCTGAGCACACCTCTAATATTGATGACTCTCTTTAAACATAGATGATTAAAATATTTATTGGTATACATATCCACCATCTCCTTGTCACCTTTTCTATATTGAGGAGTTATTCTATGATCAACCTACCCCCAATCTAGTTTAGACATTATAGGGAATAAGTATACTGATATAAGACACATTAGACATTATGTAGTTTATCCCATATTTTTAGGGAATTCAATGATCCTTCATTACCTCTAATCCCATTATGCCATCATTACATAGAGTAGTTGGCCCTCATACCTTAAATGAGGAAAATAATTCATTATATAGGAATCACACCTTGGTTTAAGATCCATTAGGCACTTTGTGGACAAATTTACTATTTCAAGGTGATCCAATATTCACTACATCTACTTTTGATCCAAAATCTCTCTTGTGAACTCCATTGTAGGATACTAGATGGTTACATGTAGTTGTAGACTCTAGTTGGGATTTCTAGCTCCCTTTTATTCTTTGCTCTCTTTTAGGGGAGGAGTTTTGTGCTACAAGATTTTTATTTTTCACCTCTTTATGGAAGTTTTATTACACTTGGGTACATCATTAGGCCTCATTCTCAGGGGCCAATTCATCTACCCACTTAATTTATGCTTCATGGGGGTGTTAGTGTAGAATATTTCTCAATTTTGGTTTTACCTACACATTTGTTAATCAACTTACTTAAGGTGGTTAAGGTCATTAGGAAAATACACTTAATGTGTTTTCTAATTATGAGTTGAGTTGTACCTTTATGGTGACCTACTATCTCACTATATAATATACGTCTTTTGTACTTTTTGTCTAATGAACCAATTAATGAAGAATTTGATGCATTTGATGTAACTTGTGTGGTGGAAATCTTGTTCTCACCTAATACTAAGGTTTTCATAAAATGTATGACATTCAGAGATCTTGGAGTAATAAAACATATAATTATTTGTGGACTAAGGAGAATTGGGATTAATAGTCACATACATCATTATTGATTTAATATGTTCCAATTTTGATATGATTTTAAATGTTGGGGGTCAAATAACTCTAAAAATTATCTTAGGAAGACTACATGTTTTTCTACTCCTTAAGTGTGAGAGTTGTTTCAATCTAAACTATATTTATATTGTTAGATGTTTTGATATTTAATTCAATAATATCTTCATCAAGCAATTAAGAATTGATTTATTCATCTATTGGTACCTCCAAGAGGTTTTCACCAACAAAGTCTTTTTGATTGTTATGGTTTTCATTTAAAATTTTCATTAGCAACTCAAATAGGTTTTTTTAAGGGAATAATATTTTTGATTTTGATTGTCCCTTAGAACCTCAAGTAAGGTTTCACTAGGGAATTTTTATTCTGACTAAATTTTTTTTAGATCCCCATAAATTCTGCAATTAATATGTCTCTATGGAAAAAACCAATGATATGTGATTCTATCAATCCCAATTGATAGGTTTGAGATATTAGATGTCAATATAATGGATAATATAGTTGATGTCAAAAGGATGGATAATAATGATGTTAATGGAAGGATAAAATATATCATGATTCTCATAGAGAATACTATGAGAACTTGCTTCGATGCCAAAGGAATCTTACTAAAAAACCATTGAAGGATCTCTAATGTATTCAAATGGCTCTACCAAAAGTGTGTAGCTGATGTCATAAGATATTGATTTTGATTCTAATGATGATTTTAATGGTAAATTTGATTCTAATGTTGATGTTTATTTCTATATTGATAAGGGTTCTGATTCTAATGTTGGTTCTAATATGAACCTTGATTGTGATGAATATAGGATTGATGTTGATAATGATCCTAATTCTGACTATGATACTAATGTGGAATCTGATTTGGAGGAGGCCATAAGGAGGTCCTATTAGACTGAATTTTACATAATTAATTTTTTCATTTTTTATTGGAAATGATGGATTTGGGATGAAGAGATTACCATAAATTTGGATTATATTGTAATAGATGAAATATCAACTACTAGTAAATAATGGGTTCTTTGAATATTGGTACATCAAATAAAGGTTCATTAAAAATGGGTGGATGGTCATAGCTGTATGCTATCATAAATGTATCATGTCCATAAATCAATCTTGGATCAGATGGGATAGAGCACACCTACACTTTTGATTGAGGGCATAAAATTGTTAAGTAGGAGCATGACCAATGTGAGGATCTGCTAGACATTATTAAGGGATAACTTGTCATAACACACCATGTGAGGTAGGGTTCCAAAGCCTATAATCTAACATAATTATATAAAAACCCAAAAAGAGTCCTATGGTTTTATATTTAACTAATATAATAATAAGAAAAGTAAATCTAATCTATTGTTCACCAAAGCTTATGGCAAAAATTAGGGGTTAGAAACAAAACAAATAAACAACTAAAATAAACATGTATAGGAGACATATACTCCCACCAATATATAAAAAATCCTAATACATAAAATATAAGAATACAAATGTATTATCTATCTACTCTTACAAAGGAGGAATAAATTTAAGAATACCTACCTTTGAAGATGAACCCACTGAGTTTCAATCTCCCCCTTGGACAAGGTGCTTCAAAAGATATTATTATGGTATGTAAGGATAACTAAGATAAATAAGCTCTAGGATACACAACCTATCCAATCATCCAAAATACTTATCCACAAGATGAGATCTAGAGCTCCAACAAAAGATATTAAACCCGAAAGCTTTATTCCCCAAGTAGAATGGTCAATAGGTAGATGTTTTTTTATAATTATTCACTTAATTATTCTATCTTATAAATGGTGGTAAATGAACTTATATATATAGTAGTATCTTACCCTAAAATAATTTGGATACATTGGCTTGCACTATGTTGACTTGGTCAACCTATTATGTATTTAGGCCTAACTCACTAGGTTTGTGCTAGGTCGGTTGAGAGGCTAACAAACCAAAAGAGATAAAAAGTCCCTAAATTATACTAGGTCAACTTGGTTGACCTGGTAAAATTGATAGGTAAAATGGGTGATAAGATAAGAAATGAGAGATAAGACATTACAAATGATAGGAATAGGATAGAACTCAGAAGAATAGGCTTAGGGCTCAATGGTTTCAAGAGGCTAGTGTGTGGATGGAAAGTGGAAAAAAGAATAATAATCTTATGAAGTATCAATGGTCTACCCACCCATTCTTGATGCACCCTTTAAGGCATGCACTTAGAGAGATTCAGACTCAATGGGTTCTTGTAAGATACAAAGTGTCAGTAAATGATAATAGTTTGAAAATATTATGTGTATACATATTGTTTTCTAATTTTTACTTTTTCTTAAGTGTGAAAAGCAAAAAATAATTAAGAAGGGTGTGTAGAAGAATACCTATTTAATGCATGCATGTTGAATCTAGATTTTGTGAGAACTCATCTTTGGCTATGGAAGAATGACCTAAAATAAGAAATCACTACCACAAAACTTGTTGGTTAGATAAGTAGTTGGGTGGATTTCTTTGCGTGAGCTAGATCCTAGAAGTGAAAGCTTTCTAGGAGGCTGTCAATCCACCTTCTTTGAAAAAATTAAGTGGAAATGATAAAATAAATAGATTTTCCTTAAATTACTATAAAATTGAAATAAAATATAGAAAATAAAAACCAATTAATTGAGAAAATTAGATGCTTTGATAAGTTAAACAAAATGAACCAACTAGTTTGATTATACTAATGTATAAAATTGGTTAAGGCAAGGTTGTGGGTTTGGGTCATTTAGTCATCAAAAATTGTAAGTGTATAGTTTTCTAGTTTCTACATTTCCCCCCCTTTTGTTATGTAGATTTTAATCAACAAGCTAAAAAATAAAAATGAATCACTTAGTCAAAGTTAAATTTGCCTTGAGTATGAGAGAAGTATTCCCCATTAAACTAAGAGTTGATGAGGAAAGGTTGAATTAGGTGTATGTTTGATAAGTAGTTGGTGGGGAGGCACTAGGTGGTACCAAAAGCTAGTTGGGCATGTGAAATTCCAATGGGTGCACAAAATGTGAGTAAGCATGATAGTCAAGATTATGCAAAGACTAAAGCTTCCAATGTTGATAAAAATAAGGTCAAGTTATAGGACAAATGACAAGGTAACCGGTTCCCAATGTTAGTCATAGCTAATGAGATTAATCTTATCAAAAATCCTCAATAGGGTCAATGTTTACTTAGGTATCGAAGGTAGGAAGTGCTCCTAAGAAAAATATAAATTGTCTAGTTTTGCATGAGGTGGTGCAAATTTAAATGTTTAACATGGAAAAGTTTGTTTATATGGTCAAAAGGACCAAGGCAAGGTCATCACAAACTATGCAATATGTTGGGCCAAAAGTGGCCAACATCAAGGTGGATGTGGTCAAATGTTTATGCAGTTGGAATGGGGTGGTTGAGTGGACACCATATATACTAGGAAAGTGGATGCTACCTATATAGTTCCATGGACATCATGTATAAAATGAACTTCAAGCCTAATGTAGTTCTTCAAAGGTGGGGAGTGTTGGTTAACTAGGTTTCCTCAATTTGATGTATCATGTAGTTAGGTCTGATTGAAGGATGTTTGAGAAAGGGAAGATCCAAAGGGTGGAAATATGGTTATCAAATAGTTTTCTGACTGGTTGGGTAGAAATAGTAGATGAGATTACCTTGGATGTAATTAGATGATTAATTCAACTATGCAAAAGGAATCCATAGCCATGGATAATCAGGTTCAAACATGAAATTTATACCACCATTTTAAAGAAAAGAAAAGGGATAAATATACTTTACTAGGCTTTAAAAAATTTGGCACTATTCAAAATTCCATGGTGATCCGATGGTTTTTTCCATCACCATCCAAATAAGCTAATATTTTGCACTCTCCAAAAAAATTTCATTAATAGGTTATGGAAGGGTATTATTCATTGATTCAGGGAAGTAAAGTAGCAGAGTGGGTAAATGAGAAGTGGTGAAGATTCAAACCCTTGAACCTTGAGCCATTGGGGCTCCAAAATAAGTAAGCATTGAGTTTTGAGGGAATTTGGAGAAAAATGCTAAGGGGTTTTAGAATATGGAGTGAGGAAAATAATAATAATATCTATTAAATGAGGGAGTAGGTTCAAATATGAAGGAAAATAAATGGTATAAATGGAAAACTAAGAGGGAAAATAGAAGAATAATGTACATAGAAGCAAGGGCATGGAATACATGAGGAAGTAGTCAAGGAGATGTATGGAGAAGTGGTACAACTAGGGACCACACTCTAAAGAGGTGGAGGTCGAATGGGATAAAATAAAGTGTATCCAACAAGGGATGAGGTGAAGGCAGACCAAGACATGGATGAAGAGATATGTGAAGAAAATAATGAGGTTTCATATAAAGATGAAGGTGGAGAAGGATGGAAGGACTTAGGCATGGACATATAGGAGGAAAAAAATAAGGTTGAGAAGAACAAGGAATGTCCTTAAGATGAGAAAAATGAAATGAAATAGAGAGAAGGGAGAGATATAAAAGGTAGTAGATGGGGGAGTGAGGGATTAACTAAATAATGATAGATTGGAGAATTGAAAGTATGGGGAGAGAAGTGTAACAATCATGAAGGGTAAGGGGAGGATGAGAAATATAGATGGCCATTAAATGTTTGAAAATAAGTCAAAAAAGACAAAGGAGAAAATAGTTTGGTGATGAAAATGAAAAGTAAGGCAATAAATGGAAGAAAAGGAAACATGAGGAAAAAGGAGTGAAATGAGGACACAAAAATAATGATAAAAGAGTGAAGAAGCAAATGGTATCTTAACCAAGTATGCCCAGATGATGATAGGCAAGGAGAGGAATAATGAATCAAAGCATATGATGGTTTTGGAGAGGAGAATGGGATGGAAAATGGGAAAAGGGTGAAGAACAATGACAAGCAAAGGATGGTGTGGACAAGAAGGTGAAGAGATAAGGTAGGTGTCAATCAACTTATTACAAGAGATCGACAAGTTTAATGGGTGATTAGAAGAGATTGAAAATTTGAAGAGCTGATGAGGTGGTAAAGAAATAGGGGAACACAATGAAATGGAATGAGATGAAAATAAGGGATGAAGATTAGGGATGATAAGAAGAAAAAGGAAGAATTGAAGCAAGGATACAAAACACAGATACTCACACACATGTATAAGATAAGTGAGTACCGAGATGGATAGAGGAAAATGGGAATACAAAAGGCAAAAGGCAAGAACTAAGAATAAGAAAAGAGGTAATTATGGAAGGCTTCTCAAAGGATAAATACCTAGGTAGAAACTAGTTGTGCATGAAAAAAAAGAAGACAAAAAGGATGAAAGGATGGAAAAAAATCAAATAAGAAGAATGGAAAATGGGTATGGTGGGAAGAGTGGTGAAATGATAGAGAATGGTGGTACACATAAAGAAAAGGTATAGTAATAGAAGAAATAGAAAGCTTGTGAGATGCACAATATGATGTGGAATTGGTGAGGAAATGAGAGTGATGAAGAGGGTGTGAAAAATTACCAAGGACAAGGGGAAATGATGAGGATGGAAAAATAAGACAAAGGAGATAGGGGGCAAGGTTGGTAATAAGTGGGTGGGGAAGCGAGCCATGAAGCATACATAAGGAAAGGTTTCATGGAGGCAAACAAAGTAGAGTAGGTGGTGGCTTTATGGGAGATAAGAGGGGCCAATGAGGAAGGCTATCAATCCTTGTGTTAAAAGAGATTGATAAGTTGTAAAAGTGGTTAAAAGAGATTGACAAGTTGCAGGGATGGAGGTAGTGAGGAGACAGGTGAAGGGGGGTAGAGGAAAAGATATTAGGGGAGAAGGGAAAATAAATTAAAGGATGTGGTTGAGCTGACCTCTGTAAGTGAGTGCTACCTACATAGTCCAAAAAGACCTTAGGCCAATGTAGTTCTCCTAGTAATGGGGGAAAAACATAAGAGGAAGTATTAGATGGTGTTAGAACATAAGGATTCTTAAGAAAGAACTCAAAGCTTCCTTGATGTAGGATGCCTTAATCAAGAGGGTCCTATTAGTAGTGGAAATGAGTGAGAAGAAAAAGGGGATGGGAATTAATTTTTAGTGGCTGAGCTACCCATAGAATTGAAGAAGTGCCTAAATATTACATGGACATAAGGCCAATGTAGTTCAACTAGGGTTGGAAAATGGTGCTCAAACTAGATACCTTAATTTGATGGACCATATAGGTTGGTTTGGGCTGATGGAGAAGGTTTTATCAAATAGAGGTTTTGAGTTTTGGTGAAGGTGACAGTGAAAGTGCATGGTGTAGATTGGTGAATAGTTACCATAATAATCCCACATTTAGTAGGATTGGAGACATAGATGGGTAAGGTGGGATAAATAAGAAGGGAATAGAATGATAAGCACCATAAATGACCTTCAATGGAAGTAATCCAAACAAGAGGTACCTTTATGAGGATGTTGCACCTTCTAAAATTATGCAAGGGTAGAATCTTGTAGATAGTGTCTACCGCTATGAGATGATTTTTAGTCAATGGGATTCCATCAAGATCTACATAGTCACTTTGGCTAAGGTTCATAATTAATATGAGATAAGTTTTAATGGTAGTAGTGAAGTGACTACCTAAAAATAATTTATTTGATAGCTAAGTAGATTCTACAAGGTAGAAAATTGGTAGTGTGGTGAGTGATAGAGGATGAATCATGTATGCCCCAAGAGATACAAGGGTAAGATAGATAAAAAGAATCCATGTCTGCATCCTCTATCCGATTTCCTTAGAATTGATGACTTGGGGTTCCTCTAGGTTAGGCAACCAACAATAAGTTGTGTGGCCCAAGAGATTGAATACACAGTTGGAGAAGGTGATCATTCCATGGCGATGGATGAACTTTAAGCTTTCACAAAATAAAAGACTACCATGTTCAAGTAGGTATTTTATTTAAAGAATAGTGATAAGGAAAAATGTCTATCATTGAGTTATTTGGTTTTGTAGGTTATAAAGAGTGTAGATAATTACACAAGGTTGAAGATGGTGAACAATGAGAAAAATGGTGGAGATAATCAACAACCTCTATGTCCCAAAATAATCAATATGGTGAATGTGCAGATCTATTGAATACTACAACATGTAATGGTGATAATGAAAGTAATACTAGATAAATAATAATAGGAAAGGCACCCATAGCCTAAGCTTGAGCTTGAACTCTTACCTTTACAACAACTAAGAAGGTGATAATTTCACTATGCAAGATGTAGGGCTGGAGAACATGACCATTGACCTATTTATGGAAGGAACCCTCACTATCCAATGGGATGTACACTAAATAAACAAATAATGGTACCTATATGAGTAGAATAACTAGAGCAAAGGGATGAAATGGATAGAATAAACAAGTAGGGTGAAATACCTAGATTAGAATATGATTCTCACACTATGGGGATGAATGTGGAAGAGGAGAATAGAGTACACCCTTTAACAACTATTAAGATAGGGAATGTTACATATGTTAGTTTAGGGAGAAATAAAATAGAAGGATAGTTGAACACAAATATAGAGTCACCTTTCAATCAACTTAATGTTTAGGTAGGAAAATAATGTATGTAGGGGCCCTAGGTGAAGCGTGGATAGTCTGATAACTTTTTATGTGCCATGTAACTCCTCATACCCTAAATAAAATATTGCACAGTTTGTTGTAAAAATGTATAAAATGCATTGGATGTCATTGGTTAAATGCTCTCATGCTTAAGGTTGTGTGGATACTTATGAATGTTATGGTTATGGTTATTATTGGTATGGTTATGGTTGTTATGATCTCTTTTAATGTAAAAATAATGATTATTGTTTTTGCAATAGGAGATGGTAAAAGTCATGATGAAAACATCAACCAAGCACATTTAGGATTAGGCATGATGCTTTGTTTTTGACAAGGAATAAAAATAGACTTGAAGTGGGATTGGCTTAAATTTATAATTCCTTTAAATGTTGTGCATGAGTGGTCATTAGTCAATAAAAAATGTTTTCTTGATCACAAGGTGTCAAGTAAGATCTAAATCACTTGATTTATAGATAGTCTAAAGTGAAGATGGGTGATAGGTGATGTGAAGAGTAATGGGTGATATTTATGATAACCTCATGTGAATCAGTTTTCCCCTTCTATAGGTGACCTAAGAATGATAATATACAAGTTCATGTCATATACTAGATGTAGATTGATCAATATGAGAAGTCTACATGTGAAAGCCAATTATGGCTCCCAACTTATTATTCTACTTTAGAACTGATTAGGGCTTTAAATTTTGTTGTGATAGTGGGCATTTTGATTTATTACTATATAGGGGAAGTTGATCGATGTGGGAAGATTTTAATAAATTGCTCTATTATTGACAAAGTCAACTTAGGCATCCTTCAAGAGAGTGGTCTATGCTTATTGGATTTTTTTAATGCTCTTGATAGTTTTCCTTCAAGGGAGTAGTCTACCTTATATTTGAAATATTTTATTTTATTTTTAGGTAGCTATCCTTCAAGGGAATAGTCTATAATGCTTAAGATATTGACCCAAGTAGTATTTTGGTATCCAAATTATTTTTGGATGCAATGTTTTTAGATATGGATAAGTCTAATTAGGTTCAAAGGTTTACCTTTATAAAGGAAAAATTTTAAAACAAGAAGGTTAATGATATGAAAAGGCATGGTTTTTAAGAGACAGTGACCATGGAATTACATCTTGTTAGAGATGAAAAGTATCCATAAGAACCATGATATAGGTAGAGCCATTTTACCCACATTTAGGATTAGTATATGATAGGATGGTTAATCACATGGTTTTATGTTGTAATCAATTTTCCTCAAAAGGAGAAGAAAAATATGGGTGAAGGTTAAAATCTCATAATCAAGGGATGAGCTCAAGTTAGACAAAAGGAGTGAGCTTGATCCTTATTTAATAGAAAAATGGATACAGATGTGAAGCATTGAGAGGCTCAGGTTATAGTTTACCTTCGAGAGAGGACAAGCGATAATCTCTAGATCCATACTTATGGGTAATGATGTAGTGTCCAGGATAATTGAAAGCAAACTTGCCTAGTTTACTCTTCTCTATATTATTCACATGTCAATTTTCCTTTAGGATGAGTTTTCTAATATTGAAGTCTTGAGGTTTGAGGTAAGGTTGGTTAGGTTTGATGGAGAAGGGTAATATCCAATGGTTTGATTGGAGAATTTAAATCCTAAATAGGTCAGGTGGTGTCAAAATGGGTTTCCCCAATTTGATATACCACTTGGTTCAAGTTGGGTTGATGGATAGGTTTGGTTGATAGGTTGAGGCAAAAAAAAAATCCAAGGGTTAGTTCATTTGATGGTTAATGTATAGTTAAAATTAATAAATGGTTAAAGCCTTATGGAAGGAAAGTTCCCCTGGTTTATTATTTTCATGGGTGGGAAAAATATCCTAAAGTTAAGGTGTTTATGGTTGGGTTTAGTTAGAATGTTGAGGGTTTTAAGGGTATGTCTATGGATTGGACACTTTATCCTTTTCCTTATCCTTTTGTTGGACCTGAGAGTGGGTAACCCTATAGATGGTGTGGATAAAAGGAAGTTTTGGTTTAGCTTGTTGCTTTGGTTCTTCCTCACTCTTAGGTGATAATGGGAGAATAGGCAAGTGTTGGTTTGGTTTGGTTTATGGTCAAGTTGGTAATAGGCTCAAAGGAGGTTGATTCGATAGCATATTATCCTTATCATAAAACTAGTAGATAATGGTTTTAAGAGCCTTGTAGTTCTTCATATAATGGCCAAGTATCCTATGGTAAGATCACACATAGTGGTCATTATACCATGATAGTTTTTGGTGTTAAGGGTCAAATTTTTTTGATAGGGTCAAAAGGTTTTATAGGTGGTAAGGTTAAGGAAGAGGTTTGTAATAACCTTTGTAAAATGTTTGAATAGGATTCATGCAAAGGTGTTGGAGGTGATAGGTTTTTAGTTTTGGGACCCTTCCTAAAATTAGTTTTTACTATGAAAGTTATGGGTGGCGGGGTAGTTTTGGTTTGTCAATTAGGTTGGGATGGCTTGGTTAAGGGAGGTTTGTTTGATAACATATTATCCTCATATAAGTTGTGGATGAGTGCTTGGAGATATTTTCAATTCTCTGTGTCATGTTTAGGTGTCCTATTGTATGAACAAACTAAGATAGCATTAAACCATTTTGGTTGAGGATGTGAAGGGTCAAAATTTTTGATAGGTTGGAAACATTTGAGAGGTGGTAAGGTAAAGGAGCATGTTTGAAATAACCATTTTAAAATGGTTTAATAAGATTCAAGTAAAGGTGTTTGGGGTGATGGATTTTTGGGCTTTGGAGTGGGAGCCTTATTAGGAGTAGGCTTCACTCTGGAAGTTGTTGGTTATGGAATGTTTTTAGTAGATTGGTTAGGCTGGGGTTGCTTGGTTGGTTTAGAAGTAGAAGATTTAAGAGAAGGGGTGGGCATGGGCCTATTTCAAGATGGTTTAAGAGATTCTAACCTTTTAATAGGTTTAGTCAGATTTTTATTTGATGGACTTGATGGAGTTTAATTTCAAACATTTGTGAGCTATGCTAGTAATAGGAAGTATTCCTAGATTCTTGATGTGTTTGGTCAAATAGGTGTAAGTATATTTAACAATTTTAGATGGAAGTGGGTTCGATGGTTCCACTATGGTTTTGGAGGATGGAGTATCTGAGGATGGGGTTGAGGTAGTTATAAGTTTGAGGGTGGATTAAAGTGAAGCTAAGGGTTCTTGTTTGTTTTGATAGGGGAGGCCAAGATGATGCTAGAAAGTGGATCTATCAAGATTGGGTGGATAAGTGAACTCTAGGCTTTGTTCTAGCCTAGAAAAGGGCTTGTAGATAGGTTTGGTTCCTTGATCATTTATTTCAAATATTAAAACCTTGAATGGAGAAGAGGGAATGGTTTCCCCATCTATGTTTTTGGTGGAAGGTTCAAAACTTAGAGAATATGTTTCTTACATGGATGGATTGGATGAGGTGACCTCTTATAAAGAAATGATTTTTTAAGGAAGAGTAGGTAAGTATATGGAGGGGAGGAAGGTGTAATGGTATCACGTGAAAGGAAGAAAGTGGTTTCTTACTTTGTTTTGTCATCCAAAGGAATGGGAAGTGATTTCCCCACTTTAATGAGTGGGGTTGAAGAAGTAGTAGTAACAAGTTTATCAATAACAACATTGTTCATGTCCACCTCATAAGTGTGAGATGATTCTAGTTAGCTTTGATTCACTAAAATGGGAAGTGGAAAAGATTGTTTGGTTTCCTTAATTGTGGTTTGTAAGGAAATGTGTAAATGTTCTACCTAGTCAACAAGTGGATTGGTTAAGGTTGGTGTTATTATAGTTTCTTTCATTGTAGGTTTACTAAGGGCTATAAGATGGTGTACCAATGTCTCAATTATCACATTAGGGTGTGAAACTATTTATAAGTTATTTTATTAGCTTAAAGAGGCTTGTATTGATAGGTTAATAATTTGGTTGGGTTGATAGGTTTATTGATAGGTTGGTTGATCAATTAAGGATGATGAAATTAATTGGGAGAAATGGCCTAAGATTTGTCAAGGTTGGGGTGACTAAGATGATTGATGTTGATAGGCTATTGGTTGGGCATGATAATAATTAAATGTCTAGTGATAGGTCATTGGTTGGTTTTAAGTGAGGTTTGATTGATCATGGATATCAAAAATATAGGCCTAAGTTTTGACTCTAATCTAGCTATCCAATCTATTATCATTAAAACAAACTTAGGTGGTAGTTTGGGTGAAGGTTGATAGTTTGTGGGTTTGTTGAAGTTGGAATTTGATGAATTATAGGTATGTTTAGGTTGATTGTAGACAGGGTTGGGTTGGTTATAGACAAGGTTGGGTTGGTTGTAGATATGATTGGGTTGATTGTTGATAAGGAAGGGAACATAAGTGACTTCTGATGCAAGGTACCACTTTAAGGTGAAAGGATTTTTATCCAAGATAATATAAAATTTAGGATCTTTAGGAGAGAAAATGGGAAATCTCTCCATTGAACAAGTTAGTGGAGATGAGGTATTTTAAAATAGGTTCTTGGTTGGTTTGAATCTTTAATTTGTAGTCTGGTAAAGATAATGGATAGAAATGAGGCTCACACCTCAAACAAGAAGTAATGAAAATAAAATATTCAAATAAAAAAAAGAAAAAACTAAGATAAGTTAAATCCTAGAGTTTTTATTATCTCTATTTTGGCTTATGTCTTAGAAAGTGTGAAGAAGAAATATGGTTTGTAGAATAGGTCCTAAACAAGGTAGTCTATATTTGGTTTTAGGTTATGTTTAGGCACTCAAGAATAAGTCTATATTTGATTTCAGTATGTGGCTTGGTACTTGGGGCTTGATCCCCTGACTTCACAATCCCATAGCCAATGTCTTTGCTTATCCAATATATACCAATTTTCAAGGCTTATACTTAGCTAAATAATTGAGTTGGTTATCTCCTTGGTGATCAAATCCAAGTACAATAGCCAGGAGGGGGTAGGGTGATCTATGAAGTGATGAAATCCTAGTTACAACTTGTCTCAAGTGTTTTTTGATGTTTTTTTGTGCAAGTGGTTTGGTTTTTGTAACATTTCTGAACTATGATTAATTCATAATGCTTTTAATTAAACTAGGCGAGCTAAAATTAAGCAAATAGTCAATGGATGCACTTAATTTTAACCAAAAGATTTTTATTTTTAAATTTTTTGGATGAAGACAATAAAAAATAGAATGAACCTAAATTCAATCCTAATCCTAGGATTAATTATCTTTTCTCTCTTTTTATAAATGCAATAAAATTTAATTTTTTCTAAAAAAATGCAACTAAAACTTTTTTTTTCTTTTTTCTTTTTTCTTTTTCTTTTTAAATAAAGAGTATTAATTTTATAGTAATTAAAATAAATTAATTTCATTAATTCAATTATAAATATCCTAAAACATTTAATAACCTAATAAAATTCAAGGGTCCCACCAGGCATGCCAAAATGTTTCTATCTAATTTTTGCCTTTTCTTAAGTGTGTAAAGAAGAAACTAGTTAAGAAGGGTGTGTACAAGAATACCTATTGAATTAAGACTTTGTGAGAAATAATATTTGTCTAGGGAATAATGACCTACAATAATAAATCACTACCATAAAATTTGTTGGTTAGGCAAGTAGTTGGGTGGATTGCCTAGAGTGAGCTAGATCCTAAAAGTGAAAGCTTTCTAAGAGGTTGTCAATCCACCTTCTTTAAGAAAATTAAGTGGAAATGATAAAATAAATATATTTTACTTAAGTTATTGTAAAAATAAAATAAAATATATAAAATGACAGATAATTAATTTAGAAACTTAGATGCTTTACTAAGTTAACCAAAATAAAGTAACTATTTTGATTATACTAATGCTGAAAATTGTTTAAGGCAAATTTGTGGTTTTGAGTCTGATAATTTGATAAGGGTCAAAAGAATGGTTTGGTTGGGGTTGATTGAGATGATAAAATTATAGGTATGGATTCTTGAAAATGATAAAACAACAACTAGGTTAGCAAAAGGATGAGGAGGTAAAGAGGATGAAGGTGACGAAGATACAAAGAGGGAAAATGAGGTAAATGGGATTACAATGGCAAAGGTGGTAAGGGAGGTCAATGGATTAATGTTAAAAGTAGATTAAGGGGTATAGGTCAAGGTAATGAATGGAAGTACTTAAGTAAATTAATTAAATAAATAAAACCAAATAAGGTTAGCTTGAGGTTTATTGATGTGGTTGATGTTGTTGATGATGTGATGAAAGAATCCCATGGAAATTTTGGTAGAGCTTCGTTGCTTTGAATTATTTTCCTCCAAGATGTGGATGACCTCAAAAATTATTACCTCCTTCAAATACCTACAACAATAAGTTATTAACCAAATACTAACTTTCCACTTAACCTTGGGTGAAGAAGGAGAGGGGTATTTATATCATTTATTGTCAAGAACCATGCCAAAAGAAGGAATAGTAGAGGTATGGTGCCATTTACCATGTGGTGCATGAATTATTAAAATATGAGGTTAGTGGGGATTCTCATTTGGGTTGGTGAGTCTCCCACCTTGAACATGAGTCCAATTTTGAATGGGAATCATGCACATAGGTCTAAATGAGGCTAAAGACTTTTCACCACCCTTTTTATCTTCATACAAGAACTTAAAGAGATGGCACACAAAATGTGGTGCCATTTTCTATGTGGTGAATGAATGAGTAAAATATGAGTTTTGTGGGGATTCCCATTTGGGTTGGTGAGTCTCCCATTTGGGTGAAAAAGTCAAAAATGGGTGCCCTTTGTCTTTCCCAGAGCACTAAAGAGGTAGGTATCTCATTTTAAAGGCTAATTTCATGTGTGAAGGAAAAATTCATGTTAAATGATGGCCTTTTAAAGTTAAATTCACTATATTTCAAGGAGGTACCCTTGTGATGCTTAAATGAGGTCATTAAGCACCTTGGGAAAGGGTCCCAAGTGGAGTATGATGTCCCACATCCAACATACTCCTTTTTAAGCCATGTCACTTGCCATATCATGTCCAAAATAACCTTCCATGTCACTTTCCATGTCACTTGCCATGTTACATGTCATGTTGCTTGCCATGTTACATGCCATGTCATCATGAATAGTGATAGTGAATAGTACTTTCAAATAATAATTTTGGATAGTACTATATGAATAAGAGAATAGTGATTTGGTTAGGTTAAGAGGGGTTTGTTAAGGGTTAAGAAGGTTTATGGGGTATTTATGGGGTATTTAGGCATTTAGTCATTGAAAACTATAAGTGTGTAGTTTTCTAGTGTCTACAGATATACCCCAGCTGAAGCTCATCACGTGTCACATAAATACAACATGAGATGGTGATTCAGAATATAACATGATAACACACAAATTATGCTAATTATGGTACAATAAATATTAAAAAAGATAAATTAAAGGATAAAATTTAAAAATGCATCCTTTAACCTACCTTAGTGCCATAGATAAAGAAGTAGACTAGAAGAAATGTGATGGTGTCTAATGTAGAGAACATGAGATGAACCTATATAAGTTAGTGAAAAAATAGCCAAAAATTGAAATTTTTGGAAGATAAATATATGATAGTTGAAAATAATCTCTACGCCATCATGATTCTAACACATTTTATGGTTTGTAAAATGGATGAGTAGAAATAAAGATAAAGGCAAAAGAAAGAATCTGCCTAAAAATAAATGAAATAATTGAGTTAATAAAAAGTGTTTTAAATAGGGAAAATGAGAATTCATTTAGGATTTTGAATTATGAAAGAGAGGAAATATATCTCTAAGACCAAACAAGGCTAGGATGGGGAGAACATGACATGCTAGGCAAGGAGCACACCCAAAGGTGGCAGCATGTACACTACAGGTATGTAACTATGGATCTCAAATCAATTTTTGAAATTTGTATTGAATTAAGTGGATTTTTTTAAAAATATTGATTTTAAGAATTTATATATGTCAAAATTGAAAAAAATTATATTCTAGGGGTAGGAAATAGGAAGATGAGAAATGGGTTTGAAGGGTTTAGGAAGAAAATGAGTGGAATACACATTTTGTGAAAAATGTACTTGGTTGAGACACATAATGTACTAGATCAACTAGGTCAACCTAGTAGGATGAAATATGGAAAAATCCATATGGTTGACCTGGTAGGTATGGGTCGACCTAATGTACTCTATAGGCTAAAAAGCTAGAATGGAGTGATTCACCAATATGTAAAAGCCAGAATGAAAACTCAGTACCAAGGAGGGGAAGATGAGAGGGTTGAACTGGAATTTGAAGTCAACTATGACAAAAAGAGGGAAATTTTGGTCAAACTAGGTTGACCAAGGAACTAGAATGAGCATGAAAAGGCATGTAAAAAGCTGAAAGAGGGCTAGAATGGTCTGAAATGACCAAAGGAGGGAAAGAGGTACCAAATAAGCTAGAAATAGGATAAAATGAATAAGTTAAAAATAATTAGGTTTGTTTTTCATTAAAATTGTAAAAATGATGTATATAAAAAATGTATTGTGATTATACATGGAGGAATTAATATATCCTTTGTTATTTCTTAGTTGTAGAGATGGTCAAGATTCTAGAGTTTGGTGGATGTGTCTTAGTTACTAGATTCGCTAGATAGATTTTCATATGGAGATCAAGCTAGACTAGTATCCATGTGTCTAGGAGGTATAATTAATATGTGTAGGATCCCCCTCAATGCTAACTTGTTATTCATATTCCTAGGATACTAGGAACAATTGACTACCACCTTCAATGGAAGGTAGATGGGGATGTGTTAGAGGTGGCCATCACACTAGAGGATGTCCATGCCATCCTCAGGATACTCATAGTAAGAACATTGATGACCATAAGGATACCATATAGCTTAGAGGAGAGGAGAGCCTTATCCATACAGGCTACAAGCTCAAAGATGATATTGAGAGGATGGAGAGTTAGTATGGATGATGTGTATACATCACATATTTTGGACCTCTAGAAGGTGGTGATAGGGCTTATGACACATTGGGTGCTCTATCATAAGTCATATGACAAAGTACCATTGTATGTCGTAGCTATGAGTAGGATGATGATGGAAGAGGGAGTAATATACAATCTAGGCTCTATCATTTATGTCTATCTCATACATGATCTATTCAAGATGTTAGTTAAAGGGAAAAATACTATGTGACTAATCATATTATTGATAGCATGGATATATGAGATATTTCTCATGTATTGATTGGCTAGGTTGTCCTATGTAGTTGATGATGGGTCATATCAAGTGTGGAGATGGAGAGAGGACTAGGTAGCATAGGTCATTACCCATGTGTTGGTACTATAATAAATGAGATGCATAGGCATAGTGTGGTGGTTGCATGGGTACATAATAGCTACATGGGAAAGATGGCACACAATTTCACCAGCACTAGAGAGGAGAGAGGTGGTTGTACACTATACATGGTGGAGAGAGACACATTTGGTGGTATGGGTACTACCATAGATGGGCCTACCTTATTCATTGATATTGATATTGATGCTTGAGTAATGGGCTTGGCATGTGAGGGAGCCATGAGGGAGGAGAGGACTCAGACCACTCATAGTGAGGCTAACATTAAGGCCATGTCAAGAGTGACCATGGATTGGTCAGGCATGACAAGTGGTAGAGAAGGAAAAGGAGGTAGAGATACCAGATGTACCACTACTAGCACCATAGTGATATGAGTATCAACCATCAAGGACATCGTAGTGATAAATATATGAGAGAGTGGAGACTATAAACATCCTAAGTGATCCCATAGATGAGTTAGAGGAGATGATAGAGAGACCACTCAGATAGTGGTTAAGATGGACACAAGCCATGATAGTCAAGTATGAGCTGAGGAGGTACTAGGAGGCCATGCAAATAAGGAGACTATGCTAGGTGATCATACAGATGATTATATTAGAGGAGTCTAGACATAGATAGTCGTGAAGATGGTTGAATTATTTCTTAAGTTTTTATTTGGTAATAGAGAGATATAGATAGATATTATGAGATATGATAGTGATCTAATATACATCTAGTGTGATTTTACAAGTGCACCTAAATATGAGGAAGAGAGATGGGGGTCCCTAGTGAGGGGAGTACTCTATGACATCCTAGATGAGACACTACAACCATACAACCCCTTGACATTAGAGGATTTGAGTGTATCATCTACCCCATCTCAAGTAATCTAGTTCAGATAAGCTAGTGAGGAAGTGAGGTATATATGAGTGGAGAGAGAGAGGATGCATCCACCAATATAGATGGATGTAGGTGAGAGATAGGCCTAATAGGCCCTTGTGGATGAGAGATATGAACATCTAAATATAGTGACATAGATTATGTAGGCATATATAATAATAAACTTAGTTGATATAGGCACGTAAAATAACCTAAGCTGAGTTGGTGTAGGCACAAGTTTAGGTAGCACACCTATAAGGATAGGTAGAGGGATTGAGATTTTGGACTACCTTTTTATAGTGTAGTATTTGAAGGAGTCAAATTGAGGCCTTAGAAAGAAGTGTGGCTAGGCCACGAGATAGATAGGGTGGAGTCCAACCCTAGTGTTGGGTCATTGTATATAGTTGTATATGTTGTATCAAAATCATTATATATATATATATATATATATATATATATATATATATATATATATATATATATATATATATATATATATATATATATATGTGATGTATTATTTTGGCTTATTGGTGTTGGTTGTGTATTTTTTCTTTATGATGGTTGTGTTTGTGGATGTTTTAGACATATTTCTTTCTATCACATGTATTTATCTTTGTTGTATATGCTACAGGAAATATCTATGGTGTGGTTTCTTTTCTATCATTATAGAGTACACATGCATGGTTAAAAAGAAACAAGTGAAAAAGACTTGGAAAAATATAATCAATCAAAAATGTACTACACACTAGTTCAAGTTGGGAAATGTGTAATAACAAAAAATGACTAAGTATAAAGATCCAATAAAATGGAAAACAAGATGGTAAAATGGGATTAATTTTTAAACCAATGTAAAAAAATTTGCACCAAATTAAAATAAGTAAATCATACTAAATATCATGTTGGGAAGTATGACCACAATGTAATAAAATGGATGGTATGCAAAAGGGCACAAATGTTAATTAAAAAAAATCAAAGTTAAGTCAATTAATTATACTATATCATGATGGGAACTATAAAATAAAATAAAAATTGCAAAAGTTTGGTCTTAAATTTATCATACTAATTCAAGCTATGAAGTATGAGAAATTCAAGAAATGGTTGTAAACTTACATGCACTCAAAAAATAAGAAGACAAAAGGTGAAAGAGAAATGAATTAAACATAAAACATACTAATTCAATTTGGGAAGCATGCCAATGATGTGTAACCTCACAATCAATCGAATATTATCTCATGTTTAACACATGTAAATTTATATGGTTACTTGATTATTGGAAAATTTTGTGAGGAGGGTCGGGTCCTATCCACGATCTTATAAAACTCACAAAATAAAAACCCATGAGGGATGTCAAAACAACATTGGTAGGTAGAAAGGATAGTAATGGTAAATCAAGTATATGGGTAATAAGATGGAAAATATGGTAATTTGTGAGGGATGTTGGTTCCTATCCATGGTCTTATAAAGTAACTCTCAAATTATATCCCATGGGGATTTATTAGTAAGCAAAATAATATTTCCCAAGAAGAAATATGAATAAAAACAATGGAAAAGGGAGTGTAAGAAGCAATACTTAGATCTTATGAGAAGACCTTAGGATTCAAGAGGCATAATAAATACATGAAAAGGCACTATGTGACTAGTGGTAATCTATGTACAAAGGAAACCCGCTACCTATAGACAAAGATTTATATGTAAATAGGTGTGATACTAAGATCAGCTCATGATGGTAGATAGGTACAAGGAAAAATAGAATGGACCTACCTTCCCACGATGTGTTCTCTACTCCTCAGGACCCCTTACAGAGTTGTCAGTCTACTACAAAAATTAGGTACTTGCATGAGAAATTAGGTAGCACTAAAATATTTTTTAAATTATCTTCTTTTAATCTATTGGCCTACTGCACCCCAAAGGACCTTGGCTCTATCATGAGGTCAAATATGGATTTTGAGATTTGATTATAAGAAGGATATGTGCTTTGAATCAAATATTTGATTGTGACTATACTTATAATAATATTCAATATTTTTTCCTTTTGATATCATTGCCTTTTATTTAAATGATTTGGATTTTAACTTTTATTTTGGAGGATTTTTTAGGATTCCTCCTCCATATGGATTTGAAATGACCAATGATGAGAGATATAGTGATATGCATGAATGAGTTGTAGGTTAAGGCTAAATGAAGCTAAGTAATCAAAGACAAAAGATTGACTAGAACACTTTGGGTTGACAGTTAACTTAGCATGTGATCTCAAGTCTCAACTTGTATATGCTTAGTTTGCAAAAAAATAAGGGAAAAAAGAGATCCAAAGGAGGATCGGTGAAAATAAATAGTAATGAGAAAGATTACTTGTGAACTGATCACATGGTAATAGGAGACAGTAACCAAGTGGAAGAGGGTAAGTATAACTAAGTCACCATGACAACTATCTAGGAAAAATAAAGATAAGAAAGCAATCAATCATAAAGATATAAAGGAAGAGTTTTAAGAAAAACTCTAAAGGAAAAGAATCAAAGGTGAGGGAAAAATAAAAATTATAAGGAAAATAAAATCATATGAAAAATGGAAAATGATAACATAAGATGACTATAATACAAAAAGGAGAAACATGATATAAGATAAGAAAGAATTTGACACAGTATCAAATAATATAATCAAATATATAAAAAAATATGAGTGAAGTACATGTCCACTCCAAATATAAATGTGAAAGCACCATGAATGTGTTCATAAATACTAGTAAATTTCTCCACACACATTATATAATACATCGGATAAGTCTCTATGAAGTTGAATATGCACTGTAGCTAATGTCTCATCAATCTTCAGTGAATGCTAGCCAAATAATTCTTTTTTGATCTCCTAAAATAAAAAAGTAGGAATGATTAATTAATCATGTTGAGGAGGTAAATTAGGTAAAGGATGGTCAAGAGAATGTGTGGGAGCAGGATCTACTAGAGATGCAAGACTCACCAATGGAGGAGGATCCACAGGTGAAAGAATCATAAGTAAATTCACTAAAAGTGGTGAAGGGACCATAGGGGGGATGGAACCACTAGAGGTGGAGCCATGGGAGAATAAGGAGAAGCCTTCTTTCATGAAGGAATTATGGGTGGAATGGTAGAAGCTCTAGGGATGGCTACAAGGTTATCCTTGAGATGTTATTGTAAAATGTAGTAGCGATTAACATGATGCATGCCATATGGGTGCCATAGATAATATACTTCACTATATTTAGGAATAAACTTAAGAAGTACCTTATGGGAAGGTATGGGTTTGTATGATTATGGGGAAAAAGGATGTAAGGTATCAAGATATTATTTCAATGTACAAAAATGGGTGGAAGAGTGATTATATGTCCCATGGAAGCAATAGATATACTTGTGAGTGGTTTTAGGAGTACTCACAAAAAGAGGTGAAATAGGAGTGGAAGAAGATGATTAGGACCCATATACCAATTTGGTGGGAAAAATAGCCATCTTAGGTAGTGGAAAAAAACCATAATAAAGGAGGGTGATGATGAGGAAGGAGTATAACTAGGTTCAATAGGAGGAACATGATGATGAGCAATAGGAAGAGGCTCAATAATAATAGGAGTAGAAATAGGTTCAACTATAGTGAAAAAAGGAACATGCTTAACTATAGTTAGGCCTACTGACAGAGGGGAAATATTTTCATAAGGTCTAAGGAGGACTTCCCTAAGTGTGGCAAAGTGATAAGGTCTGCTCATATCATGATCCAAGAGCATGGTCATAAGTGGATCCTCAGAAATTGGAGGTATTAGATCCATTTCTACCCTATAATAAAGATGAAAAATTAAATAATTAGGAATCATAGGTGAAAGATAATGATGAGATGCATGAAAATACTCATGTAAAGAAGAGTGGTAACAAATAATCTCAACATCATAGGCCTAGATAAGGCCACCTAAAAGAGGAGCATCTAAATAATATCCATCATCATAATCTAGAGTATGAAGATTAATGACATAGGTCAGGATGAACTTATCATGAGAGGAAGCTTGGTGAATAGAGTTCCTAGTCTTGGTTAAGACTATGAGAATGTCATCATAAGGAAGCTTGCAAGAATGAGGCTATAATGAAGTAGAAAACTATAAAATGAGATGAGGTGAGAGATCATAAGTTTTAATATTTAGATTAATTTCATCAGGCTCATTATCATCAAATTCTAAAAGGCTAGGAGGAATTTTACCAATGAGCTCAGGATGCCCATTTTAACCTTTGTTGGAATTGATAGGAAATTTTAGATGTTATGACTCATGGAATGGAACACTAGGCAAAGGCTCAAGAGTAGGAATATTGAAGACACCATGATCTTGGAATTATCTAAAGTTTTAAGGGTTAGTTTCTCCTTAAATCTTGTAAATGGCTTCATTATGAGGAAATTTAGTGCATTAGTAGGTGGAAGATGTGACAAATTGCATACGATGAGTCCATGGCCTATGAAGAAAGATATTATACAAAAAGGGGAAGTTAAATATCATCACCTTCACATGAATGGTGATAGGTGGGATGGTAATGGGAAGCCACACACACCCTAATGGAGGAATTTTCCTTATATCGTATCCTTGATAGGTGTTATGTGTAGACTTGAGATTACATTCAAAATATCCAATAGTTTTACTAAATAAAGGGAAGAAACACATGTGTTATAACCCTTATCAACAAAATCTTTTTTAACTTTGATATCACCTATTTAGATGCTAATAAATAATGAAATATCATTTTTACAAAGCGAAATCTCATTTGGAATTATAGATGTGATAGGAAATTGTAAATAAAAATAAGTGTCTATAGTTTCATCAATGTTAATAGACATCTCTTCACATTGTTATAGGATACTATCCTTAGATCCAGATAAAGTGGGCCCCCATCTTAATAGAGGAGGGTGAGGGATATTAATCTCAAATAAGAGTTGCATGAGGTAGTTTCTATGATGTGGAGATGTCCTCATGAGTTCAAGAAAAGGTATCCAAGATGGAAGATTAATTAGTTTTACAATGGGATGCCACTCATCATAACCCATAAAAATATTGTTAGATATAGGTGCATAATGATTAATAAGATCTTTGGAAGGTGGGTCTAAAGATAATTTATTTCTTTTTTTGATAAGAATGAGAAGTTTGAGAATAAGGTTGTAAATTATTGGTGATGAAGTAATTGGTTTAGATTGATCTTGAAGTTTAGAAGAAGAAATGTTAGTAGAAATTGGATTGTCATTAGTATTAGAAGATGGTGGGAGAGAACTATAAATAGTATGATGTGTGTCATCTAAGGGGGAATCATAAATTGGATCATCAAAATAAATAAGGTCTTCTTGCCCCAACTCATTTAAATGAGTTGGACAAGAATCCTAGATGACATGGTATGTCTGGGATGGAAGCAGAGTGTAGATGGGCTACAAATCAATTAAATCCACCCTCCTTCACATATTGGTCATGATAATCACATTATCTTTGTAATTTGATTAAATAATACTTTATAAATTATTTTTGGAAGAAGTGGGCTTATCTTGACTTTCTTGGATTGATTGATGATTAGGAAAGGGGTCTTTAAAGATAGTTAAATGCGCATTTGCTTGATTTAAGGCTTGAATTTTATCATGTGATTTATAGTCTTTGAAAGCAATATCATAGGCTTGTTGACACTTACGGATAATGGAATCATGATCAAAATTAGGTCTAAGAAGAAAATACATAACTAAATTGTAGAGTTGTCTACAAGTCTTATGAGAGTGACCCCAACTAGAATGAAACCAACACAACTTATTAGGATTATACCATGATTTCATAGGTCAAGTAGGGTCAAGATCTCATGGAAGAGTCATGGGTAAACATTTAAGCAATTTAGCTAAGGATAAAGGTTTATAGACATTAATGTTGTTTGGTAAGAAATGAGGATTAGTGTATTGTTGAGGAACTAGTTCCAAAAAAGGGGTAGGAATGATAACTTTCACATTATGAATGGTGTCACATGAATCAATAACACCATCATTGGTAATATTGTGGTTTTTGTTATTTACTAATAGGTGAGGACATATAGAAGGTTGGGGTGACTCTAATTGATGCATGAGGAAATCATGTCTTTTGGATTTATTGATAGCTTCTTCTAAGGTACATGGAGAAAGGGCATGGACTTGATATTGTAATTTAGGAAATAAAGAATTTGTAAAGAGATGAAAGAGATTATAATCTACCATGTTATGCTCACTTTTATTTGATACATTCTTCCATATCTTGACAAAGACTTGGGTATTTTCATTTTCATTTTGTTTTTAGTTGATGAAATGGGCTAAAGTGTTCTTTGTAAGATCACTAGTTTGAAATCCTTTTATTAAATCATTTACTAAGTCTTCCAAACTAGTGATAGAATGTGTTCTAAATTGATTATACCAATCCAACTCATAACCTATAAGGGTTTTGGCTAAGAGTTTGGTAGCATCAAAGGTATTTAACTTGACCTAATCCTTGTAAAGATTTCCAAATGTCTTGAGGTGAAGAGTAGGATCAGTTGATCCATTGTAATAAATTTTAAGTGTTATACCTACAATGTCAATGTTAGAAATTTGGGTGGTAATAGGTTAATTTTCTAAATGCTTGTTGAGGAAAGAGATTACCTTGATGATATCTAAGAGGAGGAGGAGGAACAGTTTGGTTATGTGTGCCCCAAGTCATTGGTTGAGGATTAGGTTGAAGATTAAGAAGCTGGTTTTGCATTGTCATAATTTGATTCGTATTATGAGCTTAAAATGTGTTCATTTGGTTGAGATTTTACAACAATAGTTGATGAGTATGATTAGTGTTATTAGAATAAGTAGTATTGGTGTTTGTCTTGGTGTTAGTGGATTGGGTAATACTATTAGTGTTGATATGAGCTTGAGAAGAGCTATGAGAATTTGAGGCACTAGTGGGAAAAATTGCTTGTGAAGAAAAAGATGGACTAGTTAATGGTTAAAAAGAAGAAGAACTAGAAGCATGAGTGCCTTGGGTATCAATCGATGAACTAGTGGAAGGATTAAGGATAGTGAATCTTATAAGAGGCCCACTAGAGGTAGAACCTACCATGTTAGTTGAGAAACTAGGCATAGAGGTAGAAGAAGTTAAAGAAGAAGATGTCATGGAATAATAAGGATTCAAGATTGAAGGAAGAGATTGAGAAGAAAGGAAATTGGTACCCCCAAATCTAGTTGATAAAGTGGGAGTAGGAGAATGAGGTTCTTCAACTTGATGGCTAATCATGAGTTTATAGATGGTATAATGATCATTCCCTCTATTTTGAGGGAATTCAATGATAAAGTAGAGAATTTCAAGAGTATACTCTAACTCAAGTTGATCATCTAATATAAGAGGAGGGTTTTTTTGCAAAGAGGTATGAGGAGAGGGCCCATAATTCATCGTGTAGGTTGTAATATGAACATTATTAGCATTCACAAAAGGATCTCTACTTTGTCTATGGGAACCCCTATTAGGATTGGTGAATTCCATCATGTATATTGTTTAAAATTTAATGTTGTCACCAAAGAGAAAGTCCATGATGAAAGGAAAAAAGGCAAGATGAGAAAGCAAAGAATTAGAAAGTGACTGAAATAGTACTAGGTTGATCTAGTCAACCTAGTGAAAAATACGGACTAAAAAACTATATAGGGTCCATAGGGTCAACCTAGTATAGTGAATAGTGACTAACAAAAAGAGGTAAAGATGTTGTAAATAGTACAAGGTTGACCAAGTTGACCTATCATAGTGTACAAGGGATAAAAAAGGTATAGAGTCGATATGGTCGACCTAGTACAATAGATAAGGAAGAAAAGAAAGATGATAATAAGTTATGAATTGAAGCAAGATAATTGAAATTAATGTAAGAAAATAGTAAGTAATAAAAGGGAAACAAATAGTGAATTAAATTGACATTGGCTAATCCAACTGATGCACACAAAGTAAAATCTTTTACTAACACTATCTAATGAAAGATTTTGCACACACAATTGATTAAAGAGCAAGCTAACAACTTGAAAATAAAGTTAGTAGCTTAGTGAACTTAGAATGTTGATTATATTATTAAGAATGACTTTAAATATGAAAGGGAGATTGTCTATAAGAAAGGTACTAGATAGCAATCTATGGATAGTTTTAAGTAAGTTTAGGATGAAAGGGACTATAGTGGCAATGATATAGGCTTGGTATTGGGCCTACCCTCTCACTTCACAAACCATAGTGATAAGGGTGTAAGGTGCTTAGCTAGAATATACCATTAACTATGTTTTATACTTAACTAGAGATTCAAGTTAGCTTCCCCCTTGGTGATGAAATCTAGGTAGGTATACCTAGGTAGTCAAATGTTTAAATGCTTGTTGATGTTTATGTGGTTTAGCCATGTATGAATAAAATATAAATAGTGAAATTAAGAGATTAATTAAAAATACCCTAATTAGACTATGTCAACTATTCTATGGATGTAAGAAACTTTAAAGAAAGATGTGATTAACATATATGGTTAATTTCAACTTTGAAACAAGGTATAGTTGATAAACTATATGGACAATCATATAGAATAAGGTCAACAAGGTTGAACCTATACTACAAAATCAAAGTTTGAAAGTGAACTAGGTCAGTCAAGTTGACCTAGTTATTTTAAAAAACATATAACATAGAATGAAGTCCATACTGTTGACTTAGTTGACTATGTGGAGGTAGTTTTGAAGATTGCAAACTTGAAAGGAAAGTACAAAAAATAAAGATAATGGGGAAATAAAAACTAACCTGAATGGTTTAGAGATGAAAATGAGTATATTTCTAATCTAAGACCTTGGAGAAAATTGGTAGTAACCTATAAAATGGTTCAAGCTAGTTGATCAAGCTATATAAAAACCTACTAAAAAAGTGTTAAAATGTATTAGGTCAACTTGGTCGACCTAGCAGGCTAACTTGGAAGTCTAAAAACTTGAAAATATTATGTATATACAATAAGGAGGTTCATTTAAGTGAGGATCATAAAATATTGGAGGATGGTCAAATGGTGACTCATCAAAGTTCAACTCATTAAATATGGGTGATTTGAAAAAAATATAAAAGATGGGTTGACTATCTTGACCTAAATATGGAAGTGAACAAGTTTGATTATGATAAAAAAAGGGATCTTGACATATCCCCATTTGGTGATCCTCAAACATGGAAACATTTAATTATATTTTGATGTCCTCATGGTAAATTAGACCTTGGATGTAGATATTAAGTCTAGCACATCAATTAAGAGAATGGCCTCAAATTTTATGATACTCGCAATATTTGTATTCTTGATTCCACTTAGGATTTGTATTATTTTCATCAAAATACTTAGTGTGTAGATACATAATCATATTTGACACAACTAATTGATAATTTTTTTCTTTCAATGGTTCATCACTAAGCTTAAAACACTATTTGGAGGTAGATGGAGTCAATTTTGATGTGATTATTATGGCTCGCGGGATGGATACATGTTGGATATAAGTTTCTCTTTGCTAGTGTGATGGGAGATGTGATGATCAACACCAATGGATAAGATTTTTAATTTTTGTTAATGTGAAATGATTTGAATTTATCTTCTTAGGATGTAGCTTAAGTTTACTAGATCATAATCTATAGGAAGTCAAACACCTATTTATAAGAGTCACAAAAAGACAACATATTTTTTATCATATACTTTCCATTTAATTTAGACTCTGTCTAGATCTATTTTATATGCCATAAAATTTGATGTATAATTGATTACTATTTTAATTTGTTGATATGATTTTTATGTTTAATTTAATTTTCCACAAATAGGGTAGATTAAATTGATGTGATTATCTCTAAGTACGATAGATTGATTTTGATATGATTTGATTTGATTAAGCTCAAATTAGATTTTAATGTTGGATTTGATTTAAATTAGATAAAGGATGTATGATGTTAATTTTTTAATTCCAAATCAATAAGTGTAAGAGATTTAATGGAAAGACAAGATGCTATTTTGAATTTGGGTATTCAATTGATATAAAACTTTTGTGACTTAGTCAAAATAGAGCTAATTTGATTTTGTTTCAGTGTTTGACTTTAGTTTTATATTGGAACTTTGTCAAAGTGGATCTAATTTTAATTTTGATATAATTTTACAACTTCCATTAATTTATATCCCCCACCATAAAATGGGATTGGTACATATAGTAGGGATGAAATCCTAGTCAAAGCACACTAAGGATTCAGAGATGGTGATGAAGTCCACCTTGAGTAGTTAAAATAAAAGGAAGGTTCACTACTTTTTGATCCTTAGGATCCTAAAAGTTGGTAAGAGGAGAGAAAATTCTAGTTTTTATTTTAGAAAAGACAATGGTAACCTATGTGATTTTGATCACCCAATGTACCAAAAGTGGGTAAGGGAAGAGCATACACATAATAAGCCACCCACAACACACAAAAAATAACACAAACACTTAAATAGATGAAAGCACAATTATTTTAAAGTAACAAATTCAAATCCTACTTTGTTATTGAGCACCAAAGTCAAATGTGTTTGTAAAATGTCTTTTTTAGATAATCCACTTATTCAAGAAACAATACTTTTATAAAACAAGTTAATGTTTGATTTGTTTATCTCTATAAGAAATATAAAAAGAACATTATAAGTTTTATTTGGAATGTCATTGACAAGAGATACATGTAAAATATTATCTTTCATGAATAATCCATAGGAAATTTAATCAAATCAATTAAAAATTCAAAAAGATTATGAAAAAAATGTAGTTTCAAAAAAATTGGACACAAAAAGGAGTGCAAATGAGTAAGATTAGGCATTTATAAGTTAAGTCATAGATTATCACTCTAGTACATGGCCTAAAGTGAAACCTAGGCAAAAATTTATAGTTTGGGTTGTAGTATGAATTGAAGCCAGCACGTAGATTTATAGTCTGGGCCACAAAATAACATCATGAAAAGAGACATAAAAACCTTATGGATTTTGGCAAATTTAGGATTAAAATAACTATAATGTATTTGATAAATAAGTTAGGATGACTTCAAAAGTGATTATGGGGTGTTAGTCCCACTGGGCATTCTAAATGCAACACGTGATTACAAAGGGATAATTCTCATTAGTATGAAATCAAAATCACATTGAAATGCATACAACTAAGACTAAGTGTATTTCCTCTAATTTAGAAAGATGATGAAATGAGAAAACAAATGAAGTAAAATAAAAACAAACATAATTGTATACCTTGTTTTTACTCTCCTCCTTTCTAGGATAGAGACTTGATAGTGCTCATATGTATTTTTAAAAGGCTTTTTGGCAATGTCACTTAGTCATTTTGGTAACATGTCTCTTTTCACTATGGATGATTTGGATGAACAACATGGAATGTTGGCTAAATATTTATTGAATATTTATAATCCTATACTTAGCATAAAAAGAATAATTTGTTAATTTTGGTATAACTCTATCAAATAAATTAGACTTGTTGAAATGAGAGGGGAAGCCCTCTATTTATAGGATTCTATCATGATTGTGAGATTTTGAGCTTGATCAAAGATAAATGGTTGAGAATGAGTCCTCCTCATCATTAAATTAGGAAGATTGAGTAAATATGGGAAGAGGTAGTGATGTGTTAAGGATATTGACTAATGAGGTATGGAGATGATTTTGTTTGGAAGGGTTGATTACATGGAGATATAGAGGAATTTATTTAAAATATATTCTTATTGGTTAAGGTGTGGTTATCTTGGGATTTGGGTGTGATGTGAGTTTATTTGTATTTTATTGATTTTTAGAAAATATAAATATTAAAAATCCATAGATTTTTTTATTAAGGAAGGTGTTAGTGCCCAAAATTATATTGAGTCAATTTATCCCTTTTCAATTATGAATGCATGAGTTTTAATCCTAATTCTAGTTTTGAAGTGTTCATCAAAGGTTAAGTTGAGTTCATGTCTGATACCTTAAAACCTAGCTTCCAATTGCCCTATCTTAGGCCCTTCGATTTAAAATCAAATTTGATGAGAGAGATTTAAGTGAGAACATTTTTAATATTCCAAGGACTTAGTTTTATTTTTTATACTAAGCCTTGGTCATGTTTATTAACATGACCAAACCTTAGTCTAAAAATTCAAAATGCTTGGTCCCTTTTTTTCTATTAGCATGGTATAAGTAATGCCGAGTCCCTTTTTTGTAAACTAAGCTCAAAGTCCTAAAGTATACATCATATTTATTAATGTCCAAAAACTTTAGTATAATCATTTTTATGATAAGTGCCTTTAGAGTTGAACAATAAATGTGACGATCATGCAAACATCATTGATGATCATGCAGACATCAAAATTAAGCTAAACAATTATCCATTAGGGCTTAAATTTTAAAGTCTTGCAAACATCAAAGATGTTCACATAGATTTCAAATGATGGGTGTGTAGACGTAAAATTTAATCCATGTAAATTATCCATTGGGGCTTAAATTTGATGGTCATGTGAATGTTAAATATGTTCACGTGGATGCCAAATGATGGGCATGTAAATGTCAAATTTAAGATACAAAAATTATCTATTAGGGATTAAATTTGATGATCATGCTAACTTTATTTATGCTCACATGGAAATAAAATGATGGGTGCATAGACATAAAATTTAATCCATAGTAGATAGCTAGTGGCAGTCAATCCTTTGGATCTAGATCGATGCTTTGCATTTGATTGTACAAATAAAGATTGATGGTATGAGTGAGAGATAATTTATCAAAGGAATAGGGTTGAATGAGGATCAACCATATGGTGGAAGGGTGTTAACCAAATAGAGATTGATTGTGCAAGGTGTAGGAATCCCATAGAGTAGCCAAATGGCATGGTCTCAGAGGCTAGGTGCAACCATCAACCAATGGCATTTGATTGGCCAAATTAAGATTGATGGTGGGAGATCAAAGATCGATGTCTTAAAAAATTAAATCCCAATTATATTTTAAAGATATAAGGGTGCCTAGTTGGATTTGATGTGGAAAACTTTGTCTTATGAATCAAGATAAATTCTCTTTCATGGAAGAGCAATAAATCATAGTGTAGAAGATAGTTTATGTGCCATGCTAGAGCATGTTTTCTAGATGGACCATGGATCATTTTTTGCCTCTACCACTACTAAAACATCCTAATTCAACAATAACAAGGTAATGGGATATTTTTGACATGCATAAGAGGAAATAAAACTATACAGGAGGTTCTAGATGTGTAAGCAATTGTTCAAGGGCATCTCTAGGTAGTTACACATAATGACAAAGCTTATTTTGCCTCCATCATGAATATCCTCCTTCTATCTCATGTGAAAGGAATTTATAGCCAAGAAATAAAAATATTTTATTCAATTCTTCAACATTTCTTATGGAGGCATTTGTAACAATAATTTTCTTTGCAGTTACATGAAGATTCCAGGCATGATAAAGGATTTGTTCTAACTATGAGCATCTTGGTGGGACTTTGGAAATTATAGGTTGAAATCCTCACTTCCAGATTTGAAATAGGTAGAAAATATATAAATAGAGGGATTATCCTCTATTATCTGAGTTGGTCATTATGTTGGTTGTTGTTGGTGTTCATTTTCTCTAAGTCTAGGTTCCAAAAAAAAATTAGGGATCAACTGCTATGTGTAGACCTTGTCTCTCTTACTAAGGTGGTTTTAGATATATAACCATTAACAAGATTTGAGAGCATGTTTATGTCTCCCTTGTAAAAATATAAAACTCACCATGATTTTCCCCTTGGTATCATTTTAAAAAATTGATGTATGTAAGTTTTATTTTCAAGTTAATGAAAAGTTTGTGGTTCTATGTTATTTCCTATTGATGAAGTGCAACAATGTGTCCTGCAAGTTATGTTGATTAGATATTTGGGATTTTTTTCATTATTGCTTATCATTCTAAGAATAGATCTAGATTATACACCCTGTTTACATTATTTTGTGATATATTTTTGAATAACTTGTAAGGGCACCCTAGGTTTATGGAGTTGACAAGGCAAAGTGTTTGAAATCTTAGTTTCAATGTACGTTCCAATCTTTCATGGATCATTTGGAATTTTATTTATCTTATTTTTAAGTTTTCCATACATCTTTGTTAGGAATAATGTCATGATAACTACAAGAAACCTTACTATTTGAGAATCACCAGCACACCACCATGCCCTTCTTCTTTATAATTAACAAAATATCCTACCCTACAAATAATACCATCCTTGTTACATATCATGATTTTTATTTTCCTAAAAATACATAATATCTTAATTATATAACATGTATTTACATATTGTGTTTTAAATCTTAGTGTTATAGTTTTCTATTCAGCCCATGTTAATGAAAGATTATTTAGAATGAAGATTGTAGTCAATTTTTGATCTATCTCCAGTAGATTATATGTGACTTACAACATTTGTGCATTCCTTGTGACAACCCTTCTTAGGTGGAGTGTGCAAGTTTGGTTGTACCCTAGTCATATTTATGGTTCTATGTGCCAATAATACCCATGGAGGTTGAATTGTCGAAACTCTCCATGTCAACAAGTTACCCTATAGGCCCTCTCACCTTGGTTCAGGTAGAGCCAGAAGTAGCAGGGAGCTGACCATACCCTTGTAGGTGCCTCTCAATCATTTTCTCCATTTAGTTCATTATATATGTCAAACCCTCCCTTTAATACAATAACACATCATTGGGTTTCTCATCTTTGTTTGTCATCTTATTTTGGGTGTGCAAGACCGAGCATGAGAGGTGTATGACTAAGAACTAATATAAGGACTAGTTAATTAATTTGGATTATTTATCTAATAAGATGTGATATAATATTTTTGAGATTGATTGATGTTTATGGTAAAGAAGGGACTAATTGGCTAGGGGGTGATGAACAATGTTAGTCTAGGCTATGGATGTTAGTACAGATATAGGACTGATCTAGATGATTTAGGATGATGTTAGTGGATAGTTCAAATGATGCATTTTTTTAAGGAAAAAACATAGGACTTGGACATAGGTGAGAGAATTGGAAATATGCCACTCCTCTATTATGGACATGTTAGAATTTCAAATGGGTGTAAAGTGTTTTTATTTTATAATAAAAATAATTCTTTCTATTCTTATATATATTTTTATTTAGGATAAATATATATTTTCATTCTTAATTTGACAACAAAAAGTGAGTTGAATGAAACATTTAGATCACTTTTGTAGAGATTTTATTGAAATATAATATGAAAAGGTACATATTTATTGGATAAATGTATTATTTGAAAAAAAATTCACGTGGGTACTTCAAGTTACACATGCATTTCTATTTTTAGGATAGTTGCAATGAAATTATTATCTTTTCTACACCTTACTTTTTATTAAAAATATAAAAGATGTATATATTCACTATGTATATTATAGAAAAAATAGGTACTTATTTGTTTCCTCTTTTCATTAGAATATAATGTAAAGAGGATATAATTATCATATATATGTCTAAATTTTGAATAAAGCCATATACATTTCCTAAAAAATCATTGAAGGATCACTAATGTATTCAAATGGATCCACCAGAAGTGTGTAGCCAATGTCATAAGATCTTGACTTTGATTCCAATGTTGAATCTAATGGTAAAATTGATTATGATTTTGATGTTGATAATGGTTTTCATTTTAATGTTGGTTCTAATATGAAAATTGATTTTGATGTTGATAGGATTTATGTTGATAATGATTCTAATTTTGACTGTGATGATAATGTGGAATCTAATTTGGAGGTGGCCATAAGGAAGGCTTGTTGGATTTTATTTTCCACAAGTATTTTTTTCACTTTTTTCTTAGAAATGATTATTTGGGATGAAGAGATTCCCATAAATGGGGGTTTACTTACAATGGATGAAATATAGATTACTAGTCAATAATGGATTCTTTGACGATTGGTTCATCAGAGAAAGGTTCATCAAAGATAGGTGGATGATCATAGGGAGGCTCATCTAAGTGAGTATCATCAAATATGGCAGGATGGTCAAAGGGTAACTCATTAAAGGTTAACTCTCTAAATATGGGTGATTTTAATAAAATATCAAAGATGGATTGACTATCTTGACTTAGTTGTGGAAGTGAATGAGTTTGATTATGATAAAAAAAAGTGATGTTTCCATATCCCTATTTGGAAATCCTAAAACATATATACATTTAAATTTATTTTTATGTCCCCATGGTAAATCAAACCTTGGATGTAAACCTTGAGTCTATCACATCAATTAATATAATGTCCTTGAATCTTATGATACTTGAAATATTTGTATTCTCAATACCACTCAAGGTTTAGATCATTTCTATCAAAATACTTAGTATGAAGATACATAATCATATTTAACACAACTAATTGATACATTTTTTCTTATGATGGTTCATCACTAAGATTGAGACCCTATTTGGATGTGGATGGACTAGATTCTGGATGAGATTGATGTGGCTTAGGGGTTGTATAAATGTTATATAAGGGTGCTATAATAAGTTTTTTTTCCCTCTATAATTGGGGATGTGATGATCAATACCAATGGACAAGATGTTTAATTAGAGTAGAGAGTTTTTGGATTAAACTATATTTAATTTCTTACCAATGTTTTAGTTCACACTTCATAAACCATCATCAGGGTGAGATAATTAAAAATGTAAAATAGTGGACTAATATCATCCTTTATATATATAACAAAGAAGCCCAAGGATGTCAATGTGACTCAAAGAGGTGGGGCCCTTAAATGGGGAAAAAAGGTTGTAAGGTTTAAAAGTTATAATTTTGAATTTAGAATAGATATTAAAATTACAAATTTAATTATAAAGTATAAATTATAAATTTTAATTTTTAATTTTTAAAAATTATAATTTAGAAACCTTAACATTAAAATAATTGAATTATAAACACTCAATTTTATTATTAACTAAAATTTTTTGTTACCAATTATAATTTGATTTATAAATACATACTTGTAAATTCTAAAATTGTGAAAGATGGTTATTGATGATGAATTATGAAAGACAAGTAATAAAATAAATAGTTTATATATAAAAATAAGTTTTAAGATTATGAATTATCAATTGTAATTTTTATCTTAACTATCAAAGTTTAAATTATAAATTATAAATTAGAGATGTTTAATTCATGTTAATGTGAAATGATTTGAATTTACATACTTAGGATGTAGCTTAATTTTGCTAGATCATAATCTATAGGAAGTCGAGCACCTATTTCTAAGAGTCACAAAAAGACATCTTTATTCTCAGATAGTTACCATTCAATTTGGACTCTATCTAGATATATTTTGGATGCCTTAAAATTTGATGTAGAATTGTTTAATTTTTTGATTTATTGATATGTTTTTTTTGTTTAATTAAATTTTCCATAAATAGAGTAGATTGATTTGATGTGATTGGCTCCAATCAGGTCAAATTGATTTTGATATGATTTAATTTGATTAAGATCAAATTGGATTTTAATGTTGGATTTGATTTAAATGAGAGAAAGGATGGATGATGTTAATTTTTCATTCCCAGTTGACAAGTGTAAGAGATTGAATGGAAAGACAAGATGTGATTTTCAATTTGGATGATCAATTGATATAGAATTTATGTGACTCAGTTGAAATAGAGTTGATTTAACTTTGTTTCAATGCTTGAATTTGGATTTAGAGTTGAACTTGGTCAAAGTGGATCTGATTTGAATTGATTAAAATTCATCAAAAATTACCAAATTTGACTTAAACTTGGTCAATGTTGACCGTATTTGATTTGATTAGACTTGGTCAAAATCTAAGTTAGACTTGGTCAAAGTTGACTAGATTGACTTATTCAAATTTAATGGTATTTGACTTTAAGGTTGAATTTATAATGTTTGACTTGATTTAATGGTTGAATTTGAAGATTTGAATTAATTTTAAGGTTAACATTGAAGAGTTGACTCAGTTTGACCAAATTTTGACTTGATTTGATTTGACTATTTTAAAAATAGGCAACATGATTTTTAGAATGGGATAAATATGACTCAAAATTTGGGTAGTGTAACGCCTTATCACATCAATGTCTAATGATAAAATTTGGATTGGGATAATTTTGAATTGTTTGATGTGTAAGGCATAACACCAAAAAAGTAGTATATGATAAAAAAAATAAGCAATGAAATGCACACAAGACAAGTACTAATTTACTAATAAAACATGTGTAAAATTTGACTATAGCCCATGTATCTACCTTAAAAGAATCAAGACCATGTTAATCTCTTTACCCTCACACTAAAAATAATTTGGACCCAAGTTGTATTAATATAAGTTTTGAGAAGGATTTCTAGATTATACCCAATATACCTCACGGTACATGGGGTTTAAAATTTTATAGAAGAAGAACCATAATAGTGAATTCAAAAGAGGTTATACCCTCTTTATGACCACTTCAGTCGTAAGATCTCGGTGAAGTACTACTTAAAATAAAATTTGAGGGTGATGTTTAATATCTTATCATCAAGGATGAACCTCATACTTTCATGAAACCCTTTATGGGGATTTTTTCTATACTTTTACAAAAAATTCTATGAATTTATATCCCCCAATATAAAATGGGATTGGTACATACACTGGGGATGGAATCCCACTCACTGCACCCTAAGGATTCATGAATGGTGATGAAGTCCACCTCAAGTAATTAAAATAAAAAAGAAGGTTCACTATTTTAAATCCTTAGGATCCCATAAGTTGGTAAGATGAGAGCATATTCTAGTTTTGATTCAAGAAGAGACAATGCTGACCTATGTGATTTTGAGCACCCAAGGTTCCATTTTTATCTAGGAATTTGACTCAAGAGAGGATGGCTAGTATGGTGTTAGTTATAAAATGAAAACAAAGTGAAATAAACACACTAATAACATAATGTATATAGGCCTAGACACTAGTGAGAGCTTATTTAATAAAATAAAATGACAAACAAAACTAAAAAGTAAGGAATGAAAACACAAGAATTCCTTTCACCTTCCTTGTATGCTCCAAATGACTTTGTAATGGTGGTTAGCTCAGCTTGTGCTCATGAAGTCTTCATCAAAAGAGGCTTGGCTATCTACTCTTCTCCTTGGCACCTTTCAATTGTGGCTTGGCTTGGCTTGGAATCAATTTGTCATGGTAACACTAGTTTCTTGAAACTTTTGGAACCAATCTTGCATTAGAACTTTTCACTAATTAAGCTTAGAAATGATGTTGTGAGGCCTTCTAAATCAACCTAAACCATCCATCTCAAGATTTAGATGTGTGGTTGAGGATTAATTAAATTTTTGGAATTTAGCTTGTAATTATCCTCATCATGGAATTGGAAGAATGGCAATTAAGAGGCATAGAGGGCATCATGGAAGGCATTGATGAGGCATGGGAGGCATGAATCATAATATTTGTGGCATTTATGGCCTAGGGATGTCTTCTTAAGAAATGAGGTCACTTGATGATGTAAATATTCAATATTCATTTCTAAAACAAATTATTCAACAAGTTTCCATGGAATTATTAATTAGGCCTTGATTTGGGTTAGTTATATGCTATACATGATTAAGCACTTTATGCACAAATTACACAAATTGATTAGAATGCCTTGTTATTGGTTCAAAATTTGACTGGATTGGAATTAGAAGGTGTTATTAGATGCATTGAAACTATAGTCCCACTTAGGATGTTTATAAAAATAAATAATGAAGGCACATCTATTGTATAAAATAATTGATAGGAAAGAGCAATCTAGAGCATCTAGGTGAAAATTTGGTATTTTGACTCAGAATGAACTAATTAAAGTTAGCTGGCCCATAAATTGTATTGCCCCATTTAGGGATACCCTAGCCAAAATCAACACTTGAATATGTAAATTTCATATCATTTAGAATGTTTAAGTGTTTTTAGGCTAGATTGTGCATTTTAGATTGAAACTATCCAAAACCTTGATTGGAGGTTATTGGTGGCTAGTTTTAGGTGTCTACAGTTTGCCCCTATTTGGGAAGGCATTGAAAACCATAGGCAAAGTAATGTCTTCTCAAAGAATGAGAAATGGTATGTATGCCAAAAAGAAGATAATGGTTGAGAAAAAAGCTTCAAATGGTTTTTGGGAAGCCTATGATGATGCCCCCTTGAGGGAGTGGCCATCACATTTGTTGATGGATGGTACCTTGAAAAGAGACAAGAAGAAAGGTGGAATTAACCCATGGTTGAGATTAATCCAAATGAGAAAATGATTGCATGCATTGATGTAAAAAGGATATTTATTTGCCCAAAGGTAGTTATAATCAGGAATAAAGTCAAAATAATGATTTGCCCATAGGCAGTTATAATCATTAAGAGGACCTAGATTGGATAAAGATGATTGTGCCCCAGTTAGGGCTAATTAGGAAGCATAACTGAAGGATATAACCTATAATATAGATTAAATATGAGTGGGTATAAAGTGATGAAATGTATGAATAGAAGAATAAGATTGATCAGTGTGAATTATTTATTTATACTTGCCAATGAGGAGATGCTCATCTTGACTAGAAATGATAAAACTAGAATGGTCATTGGGTTGATTTGATCAAGGGTGGGATGGAAGGATTTTCCAAGGTGCCAAGGAGAAACTTCTATGGCTCCATTTATTATAGACCTTCATGAATCTAATATTTGTTGTATCATGTGATGGTAGGCTTTATGATAGAACACCATAAAGACTATCCAAAAATATGCATAAGGACTGACTCCCAATCCAATAAACACTCAAAAAATAATGCACCAATGATAAAAACCATGATGGAAATGTTAACATATGAATATGGATAAACTCAAGAATAATGTGTGCAAGGAATCACCCAATGAACACATATAGACTAAGTTGAGGTAACAGTGTTGAAAGCAAACAAAAATGAAAGTAAATAAACAAACAAACAAATATAAAAATAAACAAACAACTAGAAATAAACAAACAAATAGAAATCCTAAAAACAAAAGCGAAATAAAGCATCCTAACAATGACAATGCCCCATTAAGGTGGATCAAGGATAACTGACTAGGCTTAGATACGACAAATATTTTTGGATTTTTTAAATGTTATAAATGTTTTTTGGAATTTTGAGGTATCTTATCTCATTAGAGAATGATAAGATACCTACTCACAAAATGGTGAGAGTATTTGGTTGAGTTTGCTCACAAAAAAGTGAGAGCATATGGAAAGGGGGACTAAGGTGACCTAAACATGAATTAAGGATGACCTACATATTCCTAAAATGACCTCAAGTCATAGTAATTCCATCCACATAAAAGGTAGGGAAAAACCAATTAGGCCCCAACAAGTTCTCAAATCTAGCAAATGGGCAATCAAATGAAAATAGTAATGGTAAGGTGATGTGGCAATGCATGATAAACAAGTATTGTCCCTAGTTTGCCCATAGGTAGTTATAACTAAGATAAAATGACATAGGTAAATGATACTAATTTTCTGATAGGAAGTTATAATTAGTATCAAGATTGGTGAAACACTGATTTGCTCATAGGTGGTTATAATCAAGCTCATAGAAACAAATGTGGATAGGATGAAAGATATCTTGCCAGATCAACTATCACACTACTTTCATAGACTATTATTATAAACATAGATTGGATTGATTGTTGAAACTTGATTTAAATCCTCCCATAAAAGGTGTGGGAAGAACAAAATGAACCAAGATCAAAATAAGATTGGATAGGATGACTAAAAATAGGTTTTCATCTAGATAGGAATGGAATGATAGGATGGCATGACATTACTAAGGATAATGATGGTTTATATAGATTAGATAAAATGGTAAGAGGGTTGACCCAAAGTGATGGGGTGAATGGCAAGAATATATAATAATGGAAAATTGATATGTAACAATGGTATTAATATAGCAGTGTGAAACGATATTGTACATGTTTTTGGCTTGGGTGTGGGTTTTGATTCTATTATTTTTGTTGATGGGGAGATGCACATACTAATCAAAAAATGATACAAATAAAATAATTGATCATGTTAATTTCTATCCTACACCTCATCTGAATAACTACTCTATCAAAAATAACCTACAAGTTTGGTTGTTGAGAATGCTTTTGTGATCTTCATTGGTCATTTATTTTGATTCCTTCAAGCATCAATACAAGGTATCTTTGTAGCCTTTGCAAAGGAAAGTGTAAACATGGATGGTAAATAGGAAAAAATAATGGATGGTAGGTTTGATTTTGAAATGGAATGGTCAATGATAATGGAATTTGGAATGGTGGGGGAACAAATGAAGATCAAGACTTTTAGTCACACGTAATGTTGTTGATGCTAGATTTAACATAACTTTTGTTGTGGTGTGGATGAAGAAGTTTTATCTCAATAGGACCACCAATTTTTTTTGTTATTTGTTCTTAAGATTAGCTACCATTTTATTATGCTATAGATAGGAAGCTATTTTTATTTGATTTTTGATTTTGTCTTCATCAAGTAGTGAAGAACTTTTGTGCTCAGTTATTGGTGCCTCAAAAAGGTTTTCACCAATGAAGTTATCTTGATTGTCCCGTAGTTCCTTTGCGAAGGTTCCACTAATGAGAATTGGCTTTTAAATTTGATTTTATTCTAGCACTTATGAAAAAGTGTCACCAAAATATTTTGAGTCTTGAATTTGCTTGTCCCCTAGCACTTTTGAAAAGGTATCACTAGGAGAGTGTTCTTCTACTACATGAATGTTGTCTTATCCTCCTTGCTCTTTTTCAACTACTATGTTGCCATGGATGTTGTTTAAAAAAGTGTGATTATGTCGATCCTAATCAACACTTATGGGAGATGGAATGCAAATAATATGGATATCTTGGCTCATGGGAGATGGAATGTCAATAATAGCCATATTTTGATGAGCCAATATTTATTGAGTCACTTATTAATGATTATAACCACCTTTGGGAAAATCATTACCTTGACCATGTGACTATTTTTTAAAAGCCTCCTATTAACAACCCAGTCTCTGAGGAGTTGTCTCTTGACCTATTTCCCATTATAAAGGAGTCTCACTTTGACAAACTAGTTTTTATGGAGCCCATTATGGCATCACATGCCGTTACTTGTCCAAAACCAAATATTAAATAAGACATAATTGTAATATAGTACCCATCAAATGAAGAATTAGAATTAGAGTCATGTTCTATTATTGAATCAATGTTAGATTTAACATTAGAATCATAATCAACATTAGTTACGACATTAGATTCATAATATTTTGAGTTAGAATCAGAAGAATAAGAAGAATATTTTTGTGTCTATTAAAAAATTAGTTATGCATGCCTCATAGATAAATTTGAATACATTTATGATCCTTCTACATTTTTTGAGTATTAGTACTTCAACATCAACACAAGTTCTCCTAGTATCTTCTACAAAGATTTGAAACCTCTACCCATTCCATTACCATTCCACATGCCAAAAGGACAAAGTCTTGAGATGGTAATGATAGGGTTGTGCAGGGTTTGATTTCTCACATAATCCAAAAGACTAGGTCCTAGAATGACGAAGGGGTGTTGTAGAGTTTGATTTCTTGCACAAACCAAATGATGAGGTCCTGGTATATAAATGGTATTCCTTGGATATTTTAGAGATAGATATCTCGTATAATCCAAAGGAGGGTTAGGGGTAGTCATTAATCGGATAAAAAAAGGATTTCATGGAACTTGATTGTTTACACAAATAAAAACATCCAAGTCTTCCTCATAAACCATATCATCCCAGTCACAAGTTGGATCATAAGCTGGGTCTTGGCTATGTTCCATGTACTAGTTTTTATAAAGAGGATATGGATTCATATCCTAAACAACATTATTTATATTTGGATCTTCAAATTGTTCTTCATACCAATCAATGTATTGAGTTAGATAGTAAGTTGTTTTGTGACTTTGTTCCCATGAATGATTAATATGAGGTAGATAGAAATCTATTTCACAAACCATATTAGCATCATTGGGGTATTGACAAAAGCCATAAAAGTCATTTTGTGTGGCCATTATATCATAAATCATATTGTAAGTGAATCTACCATAAGTGTAGCAAGACATATCTATGTAAATGATGAAATCTCTAAATATAAAAAGACTTAGAGTTATACAAACTCTAAAAAACTATGTCCAAAGGACAAATGGTTCAAACTCAGTCTAAATTGGTTAAAAGATGGAGTTATATCTCTATTGTTGTCTAAAAGTGGAGTTGTATCTCCAAAATTATTTTTGCCAAGACTTGGCATAAAATAGCATAATGTAAAATTTATAATGCCAAGTGTCACATGCATAAAAGGTCAAGCATCTAAATAAAAATTGGCATGTTAAAGGTCTAGGTTAAAGTTTTCCAAACAAGGTTTAAACTAGGAAAGTGAAAAGTTGAGTTGTTAGGTATTTTATCCAAACATGGAATCAAAATATAGGATCAAACAAAAAGGAATGCTGGGACTTTTGGCCAAATGACATCAAAATCTGGACTTGAAACAAAGGCTAATATGATTTGATTTAATCTAACAAGTTTTGAACTAACTTTGACATAGACCCGACACACATAATTGAACATAAACATGATCAATTGGCATAAGGCATAAGACAAAAGCATCTTTGAAAAAGGTTGTGTTCTCCCAAATAAGGGCATAAATAATGATGAGGATAGGCATTAAATAAACAAACCATCAATAGTTTTTAAATTTGGGTAATCGATTAACTAAAGTTATGCAACCCAAAAGAAAAAGATCTATGTATCAGCCCCATGAATTGAGGCTTAAATATGAATCAATCAATGTTTGGATCCAAACTTACCAAATCTAACTAAAAACTCAATGTTGAAAAATATGATTTGACCAAACAAGCTAGACAAGATTGGATAGCATGATGGCATAAGATAAAGGTCTAAATGGTACACATAAAATGGTTTGAAACAAATGGTTTTTGATACAATGGTAAACAAGTCTTAAAAAAAATTTAATAGCTTAACAGTTTAAGCATTCTCAAATGATGTGGTCAAAGTTATGTTTCAAAAGACTTAAAAGGCTCAAAATGGCATTGACATGATTTGGACAGCATAACACTATCCTTTGCAACTTAAATGTATTATTTTGACATGGCTTACAAATTTTTAAAAAAACATTTTTTTTTCTCAAAACATACCAATAAAAAATGACCAAAATACACTAAGTATAATCAACTAAATCCTAGCAAGGGTATGACATGTGGGGTTGACTAAACTATCAAGTTTCAAACATTCTAGGGGAATCAATTACACACTAACTTTCACATCAAATGATGCAAAAGATAAGCACAAAAATTAGGTGACCATAATATTGGCTAGTTTCAAAAAGGTTTAGTCCTTATTAAAACCACTACATCCTATTGTTCACTTAGTGTAATGTGATGTCCAAATGCAGATACATCCCATGTGCAACTCTAAAGGAGCCAAATGAAGTCAATGCCAAGAGATAAAACCCTAAGTCAAAGATTTCCTAAAGAACTTGTGGGAGGTAATGACATCCCCCTCGTAAGCCAGGATGCATGAAATAAAATACTAATATAATGACTTTAGGGTCATTTTAAATATCACCCAAACTTTGATGAGTTTTTTGGGAGTGCTTTAGACGACTTTCTCTCTAAGCCTTAGACTAGGCTGTTTACAATAGAAATGGAAATTTTTATTCCAAGGGTTCCCTAAAGGGGATAAATGGAATAGTATACATGCAACATCCCTCTTCTTTCCAAACAAAAATTACATCAAACAACTGTTGAAGAAAAAAATGATAAGTGTGTTCAATTTTAAGCCCAAATGAAAGATTTGATGGTGTTCATTTGACCCCTTGGTCTTAGTTGTAACATTGAAAAATAATGATAAAATAACTTATTTAAGCACCTTAAATGTTACTTTATGCACCAACATAATTTTCCTAATTCATTTTAAAACCATTCAAAAGGTGGTCTAAAACATGATTTATCAAATTTGAAATCTGTTGGTTACATATCTACCCTTAAGGCATCACCCCAAAAGCAAATTTGTTAGATTAAAAACATTTTAAATATATTTTGTAAATTTTGTAAAAAAATATAGGAAATTTGAAGCTAAACTAATGCCAAATTATAAAAATTTAGGAGAAAACATGGGGTTTAAAAAAAATCATCCAAAATAGAGTCTGTATAACCCCAAACCAAGCATTTTAAAATAGCTCTCAGGTTTATGTTTTTAAGAAAAAACAGTGACCAACATCGGTTATATACCACTGACATCAACAATATCCAACCAATATCTAACTAATATTAGTTCTACTAACCAACATCAGTTGAGCCATGTAACTGATGTCGGTATTTCCTACCGATGATGGTTACTGTGTAAACTTGTGGCAACCAAAATGGTAAAATAAAGTTAGAAAATCAATTTGCAAGAGTTTTAAAGGTTCAAATGAAAATTTTAAAGATGTAAAATGATATTATTCATGTGTGAGACATGTTTAGTCCCACTGATTGTGCCATTATGTGATCTAAGAATTTGACTCAAGAGAGGATGATTAGTATGGTGTTAATTCCAAAATGAAAATAAAGTGAAATAAACACACTAATAACATAACATATCTAGGCCTAGTCACTAGGGAGATCTTAGTTAACAAAATCAAATGAAAACAACTAAAAATCAAGGAATGAAAACACAAGAATTCCTTTCACCTTCCTTGGCTGCTCCAAATGACTTTGTAATGGTGTCTTGCTCAACTTGTTCTCATGAAGTCTTCATCAAAGGAAGCTTGTCTATCTCCTCTCTCCTTGAAACCTTTGGCTTGTGGCTTGGCTTGGCTTCGATTCAATTTAGCATGGTAACACTAGTTTATTGAAACTTTTGGAACCAATCCTACATTATAACTTTTCACTAATTAAGCTTAGAAATGATGTTTTGAGGCCTTCAATTTATAGATTTTTGGATTTGGCTAGAATCACCTTAAACCATCCATCTCAAGATTGAGGTGTGTGGTCGAGGACTAATTTAATTTTTTGAATTAATTTTGTAATTATCCTCATCATGGCATTGGAATAAGGGTAAATTAAGAGGCATGGAGGGCATCATGGAAGGCATTGATGAGGCATGGGAGGCATGAATTTTGATATTTGTGCCATTTATGGCCTAGGGATGTCTTCCCAAGAAATGAGGTCACTTGATGATAAAGATATTCAATATTAATTTCCAAAATAAATTATTCAACAAGTTTCCATGAAATTATTATTTAGGCCTTGAATTGGGTTAATTAGCTCTTAGACATGATTAAGCACTTTGTGCACAAATTACACAAACTAATCAGAATGCCTTGTTATTAGTCCAAAATTTGATTGGATTAGAATTATAATGCACTATCAGATGCATTGGAACTATATTACCATTTAGGATGTTGCCAAAAACAAATAATAAAGGCACATCTCTTGTGTAGAATATTTGATAGGGAAGAGCAATCTAGAGCATTCAGGTGCAAATTTAGCATTTTGACTCAAAATGAACTAATCAAAGTTAGAAGGCCCATAAATTGCATTGCCTTATTTAGGGATACCCTAGCCAAAATCATCACTTGAATATGTAATTTTCATATCATTTAGAGTTTTTTAGTGTTTTTAGGCCAAATTGTGCATTTTAGATGGAAACTAGACAAAAGCCTGATTGGAGGTTATCAACAACCAATTCTAGGTGTCTACACCCACAAGTAGGAAAGGGGAGATTTTATGCACAATAAGCCACCCAAAAACACACAAAATAACACAAATACTTAAATATAAGAAAACACAATTATTTTAAAGCACCAAATTTCAATCTTGGTTCATTGTTAAGAACCAAAGTCAAATGGTTTTTTTCTTTAGATAAACCACTTATTCGACAATTAGTACTTGCAAAAAATAAGTTGATGTTTGATTTTTTCTATAGATATATGGTAAAAATAAAAATAACATTATAAGTTTAATTTTTAATGTCCTCAACAAGTGATACATGTAAAAATTATCTTTCATTAACAATCCATAGGAAATGTAATCAAATCAACTAAAAATTTAGAAATATTATAAAAAAATGGACACAAAATAGATTCTATATTAACAAAATCAATCCTCTAGAAGTTAGGTCATAGGTTATCACTCTATAACAAGGGATAAAGTGAATCTAAGCCAAAAAATTATAGTATGGGTTATAGTCTGAAGTGAAGCCAAACCATAGAGTTATAGTTTGGGCCACAAAATAACACTATGATAAGAGACATAAAAAACTTATGTATTTTGATGATTTTAGGCTAAAAAACTCTAATTTATTTTAAAAATAAGTTAGTATTACCTAAAAATTTATTATGGGGTGTTAATCCCATTGATCATGCTAAATGTAACACATGATTACAAAGGGTTAGTTTTCATTAGTATGAAATCAAAATCACATTAAAAGCATACAACTAGGATTAAGTGTATTTTCTCTAATTAAGAAAGACAAAGAAAATATAAAGAAATGAAGAAAAATACAAACAAAGACAATTGTATTCATTTTTTTCTCTCCTCCTTTTTATGATAGAGACATGATGGTGCTCAGATGTAGTTTTAAAATGCTTTTTTGGAAATGTCATTTAGTTATTTTGGCAACATTTCCCCTTGTACTTTGGATGATTTTTATGAGCAACTTGGAAATTTTGTCGAAGTGTTGTTGAATATTTAAAATAATATACTTAGCACAAAAAAATTGTTTGCTAATTTTGGTAAAACTCTATCAAACAAATTAGACTTGTTGAAATTAGAGGGGAAGCACTCTATAGGATTCTATCATGATTGTGAGTCCTTGATCTTGATCAAATTTCAATGGTGGAGAATGAGTCCTCCTCATCATTAAATGAGGGATATTGAGGAGTAAATTTGGGTAGAGGTTTTGATCTGTTAAGGATATTGATTGATGAGGTATGGATGGGATTTGATTTGGAAGAAGTGTTGATTACATGGAGATGTGGAGTAATGTATTTAAAATAGATTCTTATTGGTTAAGGTATGGTTGTCTTGGGATTTGGTGTGAAGTGAGGATATTTGGCTTTTATTATTTTTTGTAATATATATATATATATATATATATATATATATATATATATATATATATTAAAAATCCATGGATTTTTTTATTAAGGAAAGACTAGTTAATTAATTTAGATTAATTAACTAATAGGATGTGCTATAAATGTTGTGGGATTGATTGATGTTTATGGTAAATAAGGGATTAATTAGCTAGGGGTTCATTAACAATGTCAGTTTAGGCTAGGGATGTTAGTCTGGATATAGGATTGATCTAGATGATTTAGAATGATATTAGGAGATAGTTCAAATGATGTTTTTTTTTTCAAGGAAAAATATAGGACTTGGGCATAGCTGATAGAATTAGTAGTATGCCACTCCTATTTCTATACAAACTTGAATTTTTAATGTGTTTTTCTTTGCTAATAAAAAAAATTCTTTCTATTCCTATATTTTCTTGTTTTATTTAGGACAATTATCTCTTTTCCTTCTTAATTGTGACAACAAAAAGTGTGTCAGATGAAGCATTTAGGTTACATAAATAGAAATTTTATTGAAATATAATATTATTAGGTGCATATTCATTATATAAATGTATTATTTTCAAACAAAGTCATGTGGGTAGTTAAAGTTAGACATGCATTTCTATTTGTAGGATAGTTGCAATGAAATTATTATACTTTTATGCCTTATTTTTTATTAAAAATATAAAAGATGTATATATTCATTACGTATATTATAAAAAATATATTTTTATTTTTCCCTCTTTTCATTAAAATATAATGTAAAGAGGATATAATTATTGTATATATGTGTTATTTGTGAACAAAGCTATATAGGTGGTCATTCACTATGGTTTTATTTTTAACCTTTATTCTAAATATAAATTAATTGTTTATGAATTTTTAGAATTTAATTTTTTGAAGAGTCATTTCTAACCCAAAGAAGACTCTTCCATATTTCATTTTAAAAAATATAGAATTTCATTTAATAGGATCTAAAATTTTGGGATAAAGATCAATGTTTATTCCTATCTAATTTTTGGCTATTTCATTTTTAGGAAATATTGTTTTGTCATACTATAGCTAATGTTTTTATAGTGAAACTGTTATAATAATGGATTATCCTTAGATTACACAATCCATTATATTAACCATCTATTTTAATTGCTTAATGATCTATACCATTGGTAAGGGCTTACTCTATAATCAATTATTAGATATTACTAAACTTAGCATTCCTAATTGAAGACAATTATATTCACTAGGTCCCAAATTTCATAAAAATTTCAATAGTGTTCTCTAATGAAGCATATTTTATTCAGTTCTATATTTTAAGTTTTTTTAAAATGAGATTAATAAATATTATGCCCAATAGAACAAAAAATTTTCAAGTGATGTAGTCATTGGTTGAAGAAGTAAACCTATCTTATCGAGGATGTTTGGCCAATAATTATGCAAGTTTTCTCTTCATGAAATATTTTTTCATCATGTAAGTACATAAATTGATATTAATATAATATATATTTTTAATTATTATTAGAAACACATCACCATATCTATTAACCATAAAATTAAACTATATTTTATGTACACATTTATATAATATGTTTTAGCATTCTAATTTAATTAGATGATAAGTCAATATACAATTAAATGTATGATAGAAATGGAGTTTATTATATGATGAAAAATTGTTAATAATACATTAACTTAAGATGAATTATAATTTAAGTGACTTCAGTTATCCTAGAGTAAAATTAAAATGTTATTTCTAACCACACAAATTAATAAAATCAATTCGTAAATATGAGATAAACACTCTGCTCATTGTTGATGATGAAGGATCCTAAAAATTTATAAGTTCTAAAAAATAGTAGAGGACACACTTTTAGCCCATGTTCACAATTGGTAAGAAAGGGTCATAATATATGATCAATTTTTTCATTGGTCATAATTGATAGTCCATCAATTATGTCCCTTTGATAAAAAACATCAAAAATAGTCTGATCTTAGCTTACATAAATCTATTTTTTTCTTCTCTAAATTTTCAAGAACTACTAGAACTAAGGTGTCATCATTACGTAGTGACATCAATAGATGCACACTTCTAAAATTATCTTGAAAAAAATAAAAAATTATAAAATGTAAGATGACATGCATTTTATGTTAACATGCCTATTGTATAATGATATCATATTGGTTGAATATATAAATGTTTTCAACCATATCATAATACATATATTTTTAAATCAAAATAACCTAAAACAACTTAAATTTTTTAAATAATGAAACTAAAAAAACATTAAAATAACCATAAACAAACTAAACCTATGATTAGGGATAATTTTAATAATGGACCCCTAAAACTTATTATAAAATCCTAATCAATTCTAGAGTTTAGGTATAATTCCATTAGATAATATTTGGAAAAATTGTCATGTAGCTATAAATTGACTAAAGATTTCTATTAAATCTTTCTAAAAACTTCTAAATATCTAGTGAATAAAATGTCATATTCAAATCAAGAAATAATTGAAAAAATTACATAGTTAAACCATTTTCCCAAACACATTCATGGGGAAAATATGCTTAAGGTGGAATAACGATTATGATCAATGGATACCCTAAGTTTTTCATAATAGCTATTTTTATTTACCCTGTCAAATTAGGGTAGTCCATCCATTTCAAACATGTTCCCAAATGAATAAATCCAAGTAAGGAGGACATGAGAGATAACATGAATAAGAAATACTACATGCCCATTCCAAACTTAAATGTTAAATAGGTATGTACAAATTTGAAAAAAAAATAATTGCCACATCAATGGCCATACACACATTCATAATATTTTTGATGATTTCTTGATCTCTTTATTAAATAAATAATCCCAAACAAATGCAAAGATACTTTTTATCTCATTACTAAACAAACAATCCCATGTGATAACCTAATTGTGTCTAATATTAAGGGTTTTGATATAAGATTAAAAAAGGGTTTTCACATTGTGAGTAAAGATTTGATGAAAAAATAACATAGTAATAGTTCAAATCCCTTAAAAATAGGTAGAATTCATTAAAAATGTGAAAACATTTGAAGATATGTAGGGTTTATATTTTTTACTTGGATTATACTTCATTATTAGCTACTTAGACTCCTCCTTGGCCTCCTCTTGAAACTACCACTTGCTTCATGATTCCCATGACATGTAGTGCTTGATTGTATTTCTTACTTGGAGTGTACTTCATTGTTGGTTTCTTAGACTCCTCCTTGGCCTCCTCTTGTAACTATCACTTTCTTCACAATTCCTACAACCAGAAAGGAATAGAACTTTAACATAAATGAAGTTGTATGAATTTAGGTTTTAGGGTTTCATGGTTCTAGGGTTATAAGTAATTTGAATCACTTATGTAAAATAATTTTATAAGAGGAAATTTGTGTTAATTAATAAACTAATGGAGAAAGAGGTTATAGGATGAGAAATATAAATTTGATATCTTATTGATTGTTCATTCTTTTTAATGATTAAATTTGTCCTTATTTTTAAGTACTAAATTTGATGGCAATATGACTTACTATAAACTGGGTACATACCTTTTAAGTCTCTCAAAAGACCAACTAGATAATATAATAAATTTAGTCTAGCAAAAATTGTGACAAAAAATTAGAGTATAGAGTATAAACTGACTATGGGTCCATAAGACAAGACAACTATGAAAAATGAGGATGACATAACTGAAAAAATATTCAAAACATTTTCATAGTTTTACAATTATAAACTATATAATAGGGTCTACCAAAATGTCTTAACCATATCCATATTGGCCTTTCAAATATTTTTTTAATTTCAATTAATAACCATGCCAACTATAATATAATTATTACCTTAAATATTTTAAACTAAAATACAATATGATAATGATGCTCTGTTGTGTTTTTACAATTTGTTCCTTAAGTATGTGGTAAAGAACAACTAGATAATATAATAAACTTAGTATAGAAAAAATAGTGATAAAAAATTAGAGTATAGAGTATGAACAGACTATGGGGATATAGGGCAATACAACTATGAAAAATGAGGATGACATAACTGAAAAAAATATTCAAATTTTTTTTATGGTTTTAAAATTATAAACTATATAATAAGGTCTATCAAAATGTTTTAACCATATCCATATTGTCCATTCCATTTTTTTTCAATTAACAAACCATGCCAACCAAAATATAATTATTACTTTAAATGTTTAAAAACAAAATTCAATATGAACATGAGACTATGTTTCATTTATTCAGTTTGTTCTTTGTGAATTATTTAATATAAGTATATTTAATGTTATTATTTCTCATAGTAAATAAATTTCTTATTTTTTTAAAAATAATTATATGGTAAAGAACAAACAAATAATATGCCAAACTAAGTATAGAAAAACTAGTGACAAAAAATTAGAGTAGAGTATAAACCAACTATGGGGCCATAGGGCAAGACAACTATGAAAAGTGAGGGTGACATAATTGAAAAAAATATTCAAAACATTTCCATAATTTTAAAATTATAAATTATATAATAAGGCCTAACCAAATGTATTAACCATATCCATAATCAATAATGGTATTTCAAATATTTTCATTTCAATTAACAAACCATGCTAACCAAATAATACGTATTACCTTAAACATTTAAAAACAAAATATAGTATGATAACCTCTCTACAATTTCTATGGTTATTTACATTTTCAAAATGTGAACCTCACAATGGATTTATATGTATATTCTTTTTTGGGATTGTATACAACTACTGTGAAGGCTATCAGAGTAGGTCAACTAGTCTTCAAGATAGTGGACCATGTTTCAACCTTAAAAAATTAAGTAAATTAATGTATGTAACCTGATCAATATTCTAGATGAGCCTAAGGAAGAGGTTGAAATCAATAAAAAAAATGTTATCATTTATTTCCCAAAAATGTGTTTCTCCAAGATTCTTTTTGTGTAGTATATATGGTAAGATCATGTGAAGTACTTAGGATAAATTGAATATAGGGCTCTACAAGTATCTTAAAAGAGGTGAAATATATCCTCCCATTTATACTAACATGTATTTCATCAAGGCATTTATTATATGGAGGGGCACATCTTAGTTTACCATGAGAAATTCAGGAGGATGCTAAAGGCAATGGTTATCCATACTGAGTATCATGATAAGATGATTTAGGAACTATATGAAAAAGATGGATTGATGTTGTTGTTGAGTTTATTTCTCCAATAAATTTGGAGTTTTTACAAGATGATGTAATTAATCATGTGTCTAATTTTAATCCTATTGTAAATATCCTCTAATGAGAGGTAGATGGTTAGTAGTTTTTTTTTTTCCTAGGCTAGCATTTCAGATACTAACTATACAATAAGTAGACTTCCAAATTCAATTTTGGTGACTATTATATACTATCATGTATAGTGTTGATGATTATGTTTTGGATGTAAGAAACATTGTTTTTATCTTTTTTCAAGGTTTTAGTTATGAAGGTTTCTTAATTGGTTTAATTTTGGTACTCTAGTTCACCAGTTATGTTTCTCTGATATCTTTGCTTCTCAACAAGACCAATTTTATGGTAAAAATAAGATATATATATATATTTATTCCATTGGTAGTTCTCCAAAATATCAGTTCAAGTTCAAAGACTATTATATTCATGTTTTAGGAAGATGAATAATTTAAAATGTCCAACATAAAATTTAAAAATTTAAAATATTCAAAAACACCAAAATTTCACTTTTGAGGTCCAAGGGGATAATTAAAATGCCAAAATCTCAATTTTGGGTGTAATAATAACATGGGACACTCATAAGGGCATGATTTAATGTTTATAGTCTTGTAAACATGGTCTAAGATTACCCTATATGGAACTAAAAATAGATCACAATCTTTATACACATAATATTTTTAATTTTTATCAATTATTGATATTTTCTCTCTTGTAAGAACCCATCGAGTATCAATCTCTTTGAGTACATGCCTTAAGGGGTGCACAAATAAATGGGTGGTTGACCATTAGTTCTTCATAGGATTGGTGTCCCTTATTACCACTTGCTATCTACACACCCATCTCATAAAAACATTTCCCTAAGATTTTCTTCCTACTTTACACCCTCCTCTAATCATTTTCCACCTTCATTATCCCTTCCGTAGCCTAAAATACTTATTATGGTATACATTACACTATCAGCCCCATCGACCTTTTAATTTAATTGATAAAACTTATTTACGGTCTAGGTCAACGCCTCACAGACCTAGATCGAGACCTAATTTAATTTTGTCAATAATAATACAAGGTCAATTAGGTTGACTTTGTTAGCCTAAACTTTTGAAAAGGACTAGGGATATATTTGCCTATATAAACACATCCATTAAATCATTTATAAGAGAAGAGAATAAGAAGAGTAATATCTTGCACATATACTTAACCACCATTCTACTTGAGGAACGTAGCTTAGGGTTTCATGCTTTATTTGGAGATAAGGATCTTGTCTTGTTAAGAAGTCTTTTGGATGCCATTATAGGTTATGTAGCCTAGAGTTGATTTATCCTTGTCATCCTTACATACCACAATAACATATTATGAATCACCTTGTCCAAGGGATAGATTGATCCTCAACAATTTCATCTTCAAAGGTAAGTATTCCTAATTTTATTCCTCCTTTATAAGAGTAGATAGATATGCATTTGTATCTCTCTCGCATGCATTAGGATTATGTATACATTGACATGAGTATATGTATAATATGCATGTTTAATTTTTATGTTTATTCCCCCCACTTTATGGTAAAATATTTGGTGAGCACTAAATTAGACTTTACTTGTTATTAGTTTAGTGAATATGATAACATAGGACCTAGTTAGGGTTATTGTATTATTTTTATTTGATTGAAGTATTTATAACCTTCCCTAGTGAATTTATTATGGTAAGATATCCTTTGGATAAGTCTAGTGGATCCATCTTTGTCATGACCTTGAATACATAATGTATCCACAATCAAAAGTGTAAGTAGGATTTATCTTCTTTGAGCTAGGATTGATTTATAGATCTATTGCATTTTCCATTGCCTACATTATGGTGAACCTGATGTGAATCTAACCCTTGTAGGTTTTATTTCACAATCATTTTTATCAATTTATTATATTTTTTTCCATATTTATAGTACTATATCAAACTAGTCGATATAGTTCTAAATTTTTTTGTGTAAGTTCAACACAGTCACTTTAAAGTGACTATGTTCTATCTATGTAGGTCTTCATCAGCTATAGGTTACTAGATCGAATAGGTCAACACATTACTATTTTTTAGTTTAAATTTAGCATACACTATAACACAATTCAAATTTATCATCTAATTCTTTTTTCTATCATATAGGTCAAAAAACCCTATAAAATAGGGCAACCCTATTCTTTATTCTTTTTCAACATATAGGGTTTTGCAAAACTTGGTCTAACTGGTTGACTCAGTTTTCAAATTTTGAAAGTAAAAATTAAGGCATTTTAGCAAAAAAATTGAAATCTTAACTATCCTTAATCCCTCCAAGGTTCCTCTCTTTTCCCTCTCTATCACTTCATAACTTTCTTCATTTCTACTTTTTACAAGTTATCAATCTTCAAAACTATAACCCTATAACTAACTAGGTCAACCCGATTGACATAGTTCTATAGTCTATCTTCTTTCTTAGAGGCATCATTGATCTATTTAAATCTGATCTTAAAGACCTTGATTCTATAGAATAGTAGTGACCCATTAAAATATGTTTTATACTATTTTCATATAGTGTCACCTAAAATGACTCTATAAAATTATAAATCAAGGAATTAACAACTGTTTACTAGTAATTAATTCACATTTCATTTTTAGTTGTTTGCATGCTTAGAGTAATTCACATAGTCTAAATAGGTGGTTTTTAAAAATTACCTTTCTAGTTACACCATTTTATTCTTTTCCACACACTACAAAATTGCATAACATTTAAAACTCACTTAAACACTTATCTTCCCAGGGCCTACCTACTTGGATTTCAACACCAAGGGGGAAGCTGACTTGGTTTTTTGTCTAAGTATAAATATGTGGTTAATGGTATATATTGGCAAAGCACCTGACACAATTATCATTCCAAGATTATTAAGTGAGGGGTTAGGCCCTAATAACAAGCTAGTACCATTAACAACACATATCCCCTTCAACCCAAACATCATAAAACCATCCATAGATTGCCTTTCTAGTTCCCTATTTCAGCCAGCTCTTCTATTAAATTTAATTTTTGTTGCAAGGTTTTGTGTTGTGTGCCCTATCGGATCACTATATTGATCTAATTATTTGTGTGTTTTATTTAATTTTTGATTTACTTATCTTGTAATTTTTTTCCTATTTCATAACATTGTCATTCTAGTCAATAGAGTTTTTTACAGACTATATTTTTCCTCCTGATAGCAACACATAGTTGACCTATATGATTGTGTCTTCCTATTTTTCCCTTTTCTACTTTTTTTTTCAGTAGCACATAGATGAAATATATGAATGTGTATCCTTATTATCCTATTTTATTTCCCCATCTACAATTCAAAGTTGACCTAAATTACTCTATATTCTTCTTTGACTTTTAAATTATAGCACACAGTCAACCTACATGACACTGTATCCTTTTTTTTCACTTTGTCTTTGCATCATCTTTGTCCTTCTTAACCTTTTTATCTCATCATGAAATTGTTTTTTGAGGATAACACATAATTTAACTCAACAGATATTATTAGATTTACCAACCCTAATAGGTTTTCCTATAAACAACTTATGGCTCCTACTCTAAACAAATGTAATGTGCATGTGGCCTCTCACACTACAAAATAATGGACTCCTTATACATCTTTACTTCACATCCATCTTTTCTCCTTATAAGATCAACCCTAATTAGAGTATACTCTATAAATTATTTTATTCATTAAATAATTTCATCAACATCGAGGAAACCATCCTTCTACTATTTATCACCTTATGACAAATGGTCAAATAAAAAAACCCATTCATCTTCCCCCACATTCTCACATATATTTTGGGTTAATAACTTCCTTGCCTCACAACCTCTTCCTTCTCTTTGCTCACTTTCTCATACTATGACCTCTTCTTCCTTGATTTCCTCAAAATCCATGATAAGTATCTCTACTAACATGGTAGGTTCCACATCTAGTGGGCATTTTTCATGATCCTCTCTTCTCAATTCCTCCACTAATGCATAATTTTATACCCATGGTAATCATGCCACTAGTGTTTCTTCTTCTAATCCTTCTACTAGTACATCTTTCACAACACAAGAAAATCATGATAATAGTACCTCCTTTGCTAATAATTATTCTCAAGACACTAATATCATGTATGCCACTGCTCATAGTGTTAACCAAGACACTAATACCCTCCATAATGCTTCATACATTGTAACAAACACTACTCAAACCCATCAAATTTTGTTAAAAAATCTTAACCAAATGAACACTTTCCAAGCTAATAATGCCAACCAAAGGATACAAATGAAAAAGCATCATATCCATCTCTAAAGTCACCCACAATAAGTTCCATGGGGAGCACACAACCAAAATGGCCCCCCACCCCCTTTATGGGTTCCCATGGAGATCTTATCCATCAACCTCCTCTTGTTAGCAAAATAATTAAACACCTTAAGAATAAACCTCTTATACCTCAAATTGCTAACATCAATATAGGAGGTATCTCCCGTACCATTATCTATAATGGGTCTACTAATCCTACCCTACACTTAAAAACATTTGGAAATATATACAAATATTGGGTCAAGTTTAACACTTTTGATGATACCAAGATCTTAGCAAAAACCCTCTTCAAATATGCTTTAGATTAGTATAACCAACTCAAGTCTCACCCATCACTAATTTTGAAGATCTAGTCAATGTTCTAATACAATATTCTCAAACTACTAACCTCTCCTAAAATACCTTGGCTCATTTTATTAATTGTAACAAAATTGAGACATAAACCACACAAACTTTCATCAAATGATATAAGACATTATCTAATAAGTGTAGACACAACATGGAAGCTAATAACCTATTTCATCAATTTACCAACACTATCTATCCTAAGTTGCAACATCAGGTCCAAACTCTCTCTCCATAAACTTTGGAAGAGGTCATCGACCAAGCCAAGAACCAAGATTTCCTCATGCATCAATTTGATCCATCCCAACCTTCTAAGAGAACTTGAATGCTGATAAAAAATAAAAATAATCATACTACTAATGATGGTGTCACTGATTCTTTTGATACCATTCATAATATTCAATTTATTACTCCTGATCATGCTCTAGAACAAGTTTCCTCTCTGAACCCAATCCCTAATCTTAACATTTATTCAAAAAGTAACATCAATTTTCATAAGGCTTTATCCTTAGTAGAGTTGAAAAAATGTCTACCAAGACCTCTTACATGAGAGCTTGATCCCAGTCATCCTATGAAATCATGGTATGATCCAAATAAATTATGTTGGTTTCATGTTAGCTGGTGTTATTCTCATGATACTGGTAGTCAATTTCATAACTTAGCTATGGATTTCCTCCTTGGTCCCAATTTTGACCATGATTATCTCATTTGTAAATGTCAACAAGCCTATGAGATTGCCTTCAAATCTCATGAAATATAAATCAAAACTCGAGCTTTGACCCAAGATAATGCCCATATGGCCATCTAAAAAGACCCCTCTTCCAAATCACCAAGACAATAATGATAAGGCTACCCCTTCCACCAATAACATTTATAGTCTTATGAACCGAACTCTCAAAGATAATGTGGTTAACATGAATAATATGTGAAGGGTAGTTGCCTTGATTGATTTTGATCCCACCTACAATCACCAATCATCTCACACTTTCCATGTTATCTAAGATTCTTCCCCTAATCACCAAACATAATTGAGGCAAGAATATTTTATCTCTTTTAACAAACCAATTAAAACACCTCCATTGGATAACACCTCTCATACCATTTCTAAAATTTATCCAACCTCTTTAACCATTGCCAATGATACTCAACCTTATAATACCACTTCTTCACATATATTACAAGATAAACCTAAATCAACTACCCATCTCATGATAATCAACCAAACTTTCCCCAAATTAAAACTCCCACATCCTATCAACATAAATTTACATGCACTTCTACTCTTTTTTTTAGGAACTCCCCCAAAACTATGCACCTCTATCCAATAATACCCTAATGGGTTATGATTAATGGGATACTATCATATAAATTACTAATCTCCCATCTCAAATTATATTTCTCACACTCATTCAGACCTCCCACATCATCATAATCACCTTATGTATCTCCTATTCAACATGAACATCCCTCATCCTCTAATATTTAGATGTAAAGATACCTTATATGGGTCAGAAGATAACATCCTACAATACTATGAAGAGATGTCTATACACATTGACAAAAAAATGGACACTTCTCTCTCTAAAATTCCCCATTGCTTCTATGATTCTCAATGATATTTGACTTCGTGCATATGATCCTACCCTATTTATAAGTGTTAAAACTAGTAACATCCAAGTCAAGCATGATTTGATTGATGAGGGTTTAGGTACTTGTGTTCACTTTCTTGACTTTATTAAAACCCTTGAATAATCAAAATGTAATCTTAATTCCACATGCAACTTATGTCAAGGATATGACCAAAGGAAAATGCCTCCCTTAGGTTGTGTGTCGCTCCTTATCATCATCCCAACTATAACTATCTGAGTGAAGGTTATGATCTTTAATTTTCTTCTTTCCTATAACATCTTGCTTAGTAGGCCATGGACTCATTACATGAGGCTTATTCCCTATTATACCTATCAATGCATAAAGTTCCCTCACAGTGGTGTAATCAATAGGATTTAAGGTGGCACTAACCCTTAGAATTTCACATAATTCCAGGACTATGGTGTATTCAAAATTCTAACCCTTGAACCCTTACTGAGTGCTATATTCCATGAATCTCAATAGTTTAATTTACCTATAACTCTACATAAGGTTACCATGGTCACCCCAAAATCATTAAGAATATACCACATAAACTCTTACATTTTTATGATGATGAGCCTATTGATATCAATCTTAAAATAAAAACTTCTCATCTCTTTCCCCATCTCATTTCCCAACTTTTGCCTTCTCTAAAGCCACATTCCCATCAACCACCTATTGATGACATACCCTTAGTCTTAACTAAGACTTATAACTCTATTCATCACACCACCTCAAATGAAAATGTCATCCCTACCTTTGTAATTATTTTCATAATACCGAATATTATGATGATTATACCTTAGATGACCCATTTATAGGAGGTTTTGTTCAAGCTTGAGATGTTGAGATCATTCATTATCATTCTTATTCACTTTAAAAATTTCATTTATATTATCACATTCCATCTTATATATATATATATATATATATATATATATATATATATATATATATCCTAATTTTAGTATTATTCATCTTTTTCATAGGGTAGAGATGGTGTGCACACCTCTAGCTTCTAAAGAACCTCTTAGAAGCATGCTTATGGATCATGTTAGGACTAGTACCTATTGCTTTGCTAGATACCAAGACCAATACAGCCAGATTTCCCCTAAGATGCCTGTTACTATCTTTCAATAATCTATGCATCCCACATCTCCCTTAGTTGAGCCTATTTCAGATCCTATTCTCACTCCCTTTCTATCTGAGTCTCTTGTTACTTCTGATCCTATTGCTCCTTCAATCAAGCCTCATTTAGTCTCTCAAATAGCCTGACCTTCCCTTAGTGATGGTTTTTCCCCTTTACTATAGTTTGGTCCTTTACCCACATAATGGTCTAATCAATTGTACTATCATATTCATAGTTTTATTATTCATTGGACTAGAGACTATAAATTGTACTACCTTTTCCTAGATTCTACTTTGAATCCCTTTGTTAGTATACCCACAAAGTCTATTAATAAGTTTATTTATTTATTTAACTACATGGATAATCATTCCTCCATGCATTATCATAAGATTCAAGAATATATAAACACTTTACATCTAACTCTTTTTTATCCCATAGACAAGGTTATACCTCCCATGAAAGTATTACCTAGGTATGTTCCCAAATATGGAGAGGTATATTGTCTATGGCACTAATGTGGTACTATCATGTTGATCATTATCACATCCTTCAATAATATGTTTAGGGTCACATTATGACCATTATTACTCCTACTATGCCTCCTCCCATAGGTTTCCTTAGCATGACATCTCCCCCTTCTTACCCTATGGTTCATTCACATGTGTCCCCATCTCCACCTATAGTTTATCCACCTATGGTTCTTCCACCTATGGATCCTCCTTCACCTATGGTCCCTTCTCCACTAGTGACTCCTCTATGTCCCATAGATTCCAATCCTACTCCTTTTCCTTATTATCCCATGCATGATGGCCCTCATGAGCATGATACTTCAAGCATGCCTAAATTTTATGTTGAGTAGATTTGATGAGAAGTATTTTCCCAATTTTATCTAAAGATTGATGAGACCCTCACTTCAGTTAGATTCCAACTTCATAGAGATTCATTAGATGTTATGGATAATGTTTGTGGAAAATCTATTAGTATTTATGAACACAACATGGTGTTCCTTCATTTCTTTCTTCATTTTGGATTGGATGTGTGCTTGAAACTTACATTTATATATTTTATATCATTTGAAATTATTTTAAAGTCTTATCTATCTTACATGGCTATTTATATTTTGTACTACACATTGCCTATGATGTCATTTATTTCCTTATGTTCTCTTATGGATTATTTTCATGATTACATTATTTTTTTCTGTATGTTCATTTATTTTTTATGGATGTTTTGTCTCCTTCTCATGATTGTTTGATACCATATATCTATAACATGATTACAAATTATTGTGACTTGGTTATACAAACCTTACTCCCATTAGTCATTTCTTATTTATTATTTCATTAGTTAGCAAATAATTCATCTCATTATAATATCATTTTACTGGTCCATCTTGGATCTCCCTTTCTTCCCCTTATTTCCTTTCGCTAACTAAACATACACATGGTTGAAACATGATATACCATGTTGGTTCATAAGTAAGCCTAAGTGTTTTATTTAGTCATGTCTTTGGATACTTATCTTCCTTTACCCAAATTCTAAATCTCATTTTTGTGTATCACTTTGTCTCTCATCATTGGTCATTCCAAATCCATATGGAGGAGGAATCTTAAAATATAAATCATTTTAACAAAAAGGCAACATTAACAATTCCAAAAGTCAAATCCACTAAACGACATGATTCAAAGAACATATCCTTTTTATAATCAAATCTCAAACTCTACATTTGGCCTCATGATAGAGTCAAGGTTCATTGGGGTGTATTAGGCTAGTAGATTAGAAAAGGAGCATAAAAATATCTTCTAGTGATACCTACTTTTTCACACAAGTACTTAATATTCATAGAAGACTGATGACTCTTTTGTTAGAGGTATGATAAGTAAGAGGGGGGGGGTTGAATCAGTGGGCCCAGATATTTAATGTCAATTACATTCCTTTCAAGTTATTAAATAATGAAAATATATTAACTTGATCAAGCAACACTAACATGAGATCTCATTCATTCAATTCATACACAAGATCAAACACATAACACATAGTTCCTATGGGAAACCCTCATGGGGAATAAAACCCAATCTAAATCCTAAAACACATGGACTACTTATCCTATAATAAATTACAAATAAGAAAATAGTTAAGTTATTTAGACCAACAAACTGTGGGCATAACCTCTTGACAAAAGGCCTTTAGTGAAACAATTGTTTTAAAAGGAGTAACTGCCGCTAAGGAAGATCAAGTACTTTAGAAGCTCCTTTGAACAAATCTACTTTAGAAATAATGTCTTATATACTTGATGATGGATCTCTATTTTATAACCCCTGTACAATCTTTCTCTCTATGTCATAAAGGAATCTTCACATAGGCATGACATAAGCTTTCTCTTTCTTCACTCAAACTATCCTCATATGCACACTTAGACCTCTTCACATATCCTAAAACTATAAGATCAATTATTTAGACATTAAAAATATGACCTAAAATTCATACACATGGTCATTAATCTACTATCCTCATTAACTCATCAACTAGGCACACTACCTCTCCTTCACTCCATAACTCTCACATGCACCTTACACTAGTCTTCCTCATAAGTCTTCTTCAAGTTTCACACTCAAGTATAAAAACTAAAACATTTGGTTTCATCATTTATAAATAAATCATGATATTTAATTATTATCCATAATACATTACTTCACACTTTAGGCATCTATCATGGGTCACACTTAAGCAAAATCCACTTTTAAATAGGCCCAAGTCACTTTTAGGTCCTATGGAGACCCATTAAACTCTTTGACACTTCTCCTAGAAAATTAAAACATAAGAACAATTTAAAAATGAATGGATCCATTTCACATGATCTATGGGTCCTCTTTAATTTCTAAAAACCATCATGTTACCCTTCTTCTTAAGCACAAATTGATCAAACAACATTATGTGTACATAGTCACCATGAATGAACACACAATCACATTATAAACCTTTGTTCATACTGCGTATAATTGGTCAAAACCTCATAATTCACAAATATAATATTTGTGGAGTATAAAACATGATCCAATATCTAATTCATCATGAGTTATTGAAACAACAACAATACAAGCTCAAAAATCCTTCTCAGGTTACTTGCAAAACACAGTCAAAAAGACAATCAACTTTGGAGCTTAATATATTTGATTATTCACACTTTCATATATTAAAATTTATATTTCAAGATTTTCCTTGTATTACTCTATAATTTATCTTCTTACACCATGAGAAAATTCTTCTTGGATCAAACATTATGGCTCAAAAACTAGACACTAGTATTTATTTTGTTAAATTCAAATATTTGAATTCAAACAGTCATAGTTAAACATCAAAGAAATTACTTGCATCTCATGTCCTCTCTTATTAGATTAAATTTATACCATTTATATTCTTTTAACTTTAACCCATAGTGTACTAATTACCAAATGTTAAACTTTGACTAGTTGACCTCATCTTGTATAATATGGTAACTTTGACCTCATACATTGTCGATATTCTATATGTAACTCAATCTTTAACAATGATAAATAGCTTTCAATTTTACCTCTTGACTTTAATGCACAATGTTTATCTTTATCTATATGATCACCCACTCACCATTGATCCTTGGAAGAATCTCAATCTTTATCTCTACTTAATGTTAAACATTGAACACTTTGCACTATCTCATTGCTTCCTAACATCTTGGAGAAACATGCTCTATCAATGATGTTCAAACTTTACCTTGTGCAAAATTGAATTTGGGAACCATTGCAATATATTATAGAAGCCAACTTTGAACCTCAATAAATTTTAATTCACTCACTTGTATGTTCTAAAATTTGGACTATATGATCTACTCACATAGGAGAATCCAACCAGGTATCAAATTGATCTTGAAGCCTTCATATATATGAGATATAATTCTAGTAATCTACTCACTCAAATTTTTATTCCATAAAGCCAACAATGTCAAGAATTACCTTGAAGGCCAACTTTGTACATGCATATCTTTTGATGCAATTTAGTGCATGATCTAAAATTTAGCATAAATCAACTAGGATCAAAACTGAAAAAAACCCATATGATCATCTTCTCTTGAAACATCCACATGTGTGAGATATGATGAAATAAAAATTCTTACTTGGATCTTATTTCCACATTGAAAGTTTGGCTAAGTATGGGAAAATAATGTCAAACTACCTAGGAGCCCAAATTTGTACTTGCATATCTTTTATTGCATTTATGCACATGGCCTAAGATTTAGTGCATAATAACTAGGAATAATATTAAAAAAACACGTGATCATTTCCTCATAAAAAATCCATGCATGTTAATGCTAACATCATCAACATACTTACTCATCTCTATTTGAACATATAAAACATTGTCAAAATCCTTGAGAGCCCAACTTTATACCCACATATCTTTGATTATAATTTATTGCATGATTTGATACTTAGCACATAGAAAATAAGGACTAATGTGATCATAACTATATTACCAGATCCCCTTGACTCATCCACACATGGTAATGGTGACATCAACAAACTACCTACTCAAATTTTTTGCCTTTGATCCCAAAATGTCTAGATGAGAACAATGATGAACCGGGTGAATTATAATCATACACATAAGCTCTGAAAGAATCATTGACTTTTGATAGGACCCCTTACACATGATTATATCACCATACTAATCCCTTAACATCTCTAACTATTCCAAACTTGAAGATCAATAAAGTCTCCTTCAATCACACTAGGATAAGCATATTGCACATTTTGTCATTATCACTTAGTTTATCAAGGAACTTCATCCATTCACTTGGACACTTTTATGACATCCTTGAAAAATATTAAACATATTTAAGAGGTCTTGTGGAATGGGGAGCACATTTTGGGAAGGTAGGTCCATTTTATTTTCTTTAATCAAACAACCAACATGAGTTGATATTAGTATCTCACTTATTTGCCTATATAGCTTTATGCTTACTATGAGTGGGTATCCTTTGTATACTAATGGTAACTAGTCACTTAGTGTCTTTTTATGTTTTTAGTATGCCTCACATTTCCTATGGTCTTATTATAGACACCTATGTTGTGTTTTCTACATTCCCTCTTTCATTTCCCATAATCCTAATATTTCCCCTTGGGAAATATAAGTTTATTCACTTATCACTCCTCCTAGGGATTCCCTTTGTGTTTTATAGTGTAATACCTTGGATAGGACATGGCCATCCTCAAAAATTACTAAATTATCATTTTAAACATCCCTTTTAACATATTTTCCCATTATTTCTACCTCATTGGTGTTCTCTTTATTACTCCAATGTAAGACCATGGATAAGACATATATTTCCTCATAAAATTATCCAATACCCAAGTCACAATGAAATTACATGTGTCAAATATGAGATAAGTCATTATTAATCATGAGTTACATGTCATTGACATGCTTTCCATCTCCATATGATATGTTTTATGCTTACTCCATTGATTTTTCATTCTTATCTTCTTATTTTTCGATTGGATGTAATAATACAACCATTTTTCTTAAGTTTTTCATACTTCCCAGCTTGAATTAGTGTGATCAATTTAAGTTCATTTTTCTAATTTTGTTTATCTTTAATACTTATAAATGTGATTTACTATGATTGATTGACTTAATTATTTTGCTTTTATACCATTTGGTTTTCTTGTGCCTTCGATATTATTACATTATTTTCATATTTCCCAATGTGATATAGTGTGAGTTTACTTGTTTTAATTTGGTACAAATATTTTTCATGGTTTAAAAACATTTTGTTATCATTTTTAAGATATTTTTTTATCATATTTTGTCATCTTTTATTATTACACATTTCCCATCATGATATAGTGTGCAGTACATTTGTTTGTGATTAATTATACTTTTTCAAGTCATTTTTTTGCCTTTTTATTTTTAACCATGCATTTGTATCACATAATGATAGAAAATAAAACACTCCACATATATTTCTCATATCATATATAGAAAAATCAAAATACATGTGCTAGAAATAAATATATCCATGCATCAACAACCACAACCAAATACAACTCATGAGATCAATCCAATTATCAAAAAGTATATATATATATATATATATATATATATATATATATAATCATGTGTTTTGTAAATTCATAGTATAAAATATAAAATACATATCTCTAGCTCTACATTTGGGCCCTATCATGGCTATCATGTGGCCTAGTCACACTACCCATAGATTCCTAGGAATATCCCCTCTGCATGATATGCTATAATGAGGTAGTTTGAGATGTTAATACTACTACCTATCCCTATATGTTAGTCACTTAGGCCTATAATTATCTAAGCTAGAATATCATAGCCATATGTGTTTCTCTCTCTTGAGCCAGGGCATACCATGCCTATGCCTCTCCTACTCCCACCCATGTCATTGGATACAATCCATACTTACATGTTTGTAACTACTTTGTGGCCTCCCCCACTAGTCTAAACTAGCTTGCCTAAGCTAGGGAAGATGGTACCATATGATCATCCAGTGTGGTGGGGTTGTATGGTACTAGCACCCCATTTAAAATGTTATGGTGCATAGCCATGACTAGGGATCCCCATTTGACCTCTATCACAAGATCTAAAAAATCCAAACCAGATAGCTTTTAGATCACACACACACACACACACACACACACACACACACACACACACACACACACACACACACACACACACACACAAACACACATGTATATGTATGTGTGTGTGTGTGTGTGTCTATATATATATATATGTATATGTATATATATATATGTGTGTGTGTGTGTGTGTGTGTGTATATATATATATATATATATATATATATATATATATATATATATATATATATATATATATATATATATATATATATACATACATACATACATACATACATACATACATATATCTAATAAAATCACATGCAACCAATATTTTATATCAAAGCTCAAAATTATAAAATTTCTCACCAATCTTGGTGTCACTAACCACCATCTCCCTATTTGCTTGCCCATCAAGCATGGTCTTTCCATCTACTCATCCCATAAGTAAATCCTTTAATAATCTCCACCCCACCAATGAAAATCTAGGATTCACCACTTGTGCATGTCATGAGTCTCTCTTAAGAGGTACCTCTATCATCTAGCTCTATCATACACTAGCTATCAGGTCATCTTATATGACCACCTTACCTATGCTTATTCTCACTGATAGTGCCTTTATATATTGTGTGGTTGAGGAGGTCATTTATCCTCCTACTTTGGTATCTTTTTTGGTGCCTATTATACCCCTACATCAACATCCATGTCCTCTTTTCCTTTATCCATATACTATCATGATCAACTAGTCCATGGTCTCACACATCATGGCTTGATCCCTAATATCATGACTCGTGCTCCTCTCCTCCTCTCCCCTTTAGATTTCTAACATGTCATGACAAAAAAGTAGTCACTAATAGAGGATATTATAGGTGAGGAATTCCAAACTACCATGACAAGCATGTCATCAGTTTTAGCTCTACCCACCATGTATAGTGTCTCATAATTCACACTCGATCTAGTCCTATCACCATGATCACCTAAATGAGACAAATAATAAAAATGTGTGTGGTTTCCACATGATCTCCCTTCATGTGATTATCTATAATGTTAGAATATGGGGCATGACCTATTCTAACTTGTCTTACTTACATATAATCACCTAAGGTAACCTATCAATGACCACATGGGGAAACCCATATAATTAGTACATAGGGATCATCTTGATATCCAACCACTAATCAATACCAGTAGTCCCATAGTCTTCTGACCTATATATAGAATCATATACATATCATACGTGAACTAGACCCAAATGATAGACCCAAAATCATATAGTTCCCCCTAATCTAAAATAGACTAACATAAGGCTATCATATATATAGGTACATTACGATCTAACTTGTGACACATCACTCATGATGTCACAAGTTTGATCACAACCATATGGATGTATAAAATCTATGTGATGTAAACATCAAAAATATTGACTTAAAAACTTGGGTATATCTTATTTGATCATGTCACCCATCTGGCTAGTGCTCATCTCTCCTCTAGATCATCAGGTGTCCCTATGATCACTAGTTTCCCTCATATTGGTAGTCTAAGAAATGCAAAGACATCTTATAGTATGATACCTACCTCTATGGTATCTCCATCAACCACCCATCAAAAAGTGTTGGTTAACTATTACCTTATTTTTAGGAACATGACAATGAGATCAAAACTTAATGGGATGTCATCTCCAAAATACCTACCAAGCCTAGTGCAACTAGTCTCACTCTATCTATGTCTGTTAACCACCCCAAAAAATTTGGTAGCCATGATGCATCGATCAATCACCAATATCTCTAGTGTCTCTATAAAATATCAAAAAAAAAGGATTGATCAAATATCCATGTCATTAATAATCAAAATACATTCTTAAATTTTTTACAAAACTTAGTTGGTTTTAGTTAGTTTTTCCATTTTCTACAATATTAGCCTATTCAATACTAAATTGGCACTATACTTCATTTAGGATACTAAATTGGCCCTATAAAATTTCTAATAAATTATCCTATTTAGTACTAAATCAACCAAATTTGTGCCTTTTAGTACAAAATTAACCACCTTTTTACCTTGTAGTACTACATTAACCATTTCAAAATAACTAAGTAGGCCCACTACTATGGAGTCAACCTTTTTATTCTCCCTCGCTTTGTAGTCTAAGTTGACTTGGTTGAATTTGTTGATCCATAGTAGTGAGTTTTTGACCATTTACCATAAATATGTTAGGCATTTATTGGTCATATTCCTTCCTTCCCGATACCCCATTTTACCTCTATTGTACCTAAAAATTTGTTAGGGTTCATTCTAGTACCTAGATTTTTCCTACCTATAAATTTTATATAATTAACTCATTTTAATTAAAATATTAAAAAAATTGAAATTTTTAGTTGTTTACCTATGTTACACTCGCTACAACCACTATGCATCCTCCCTGTCTCAATTATCATCTCTTCACCATAATGGCTCTCTAGTCTCAACTAGATCTCTCAGAGCTCTATTTTATCAAAATAGTAAAAATGCCAAATGAATATTTTTTCAACTTATTTATATTTACTGTTAAAAATTATTTACCTTTCAAATATTTGCTATTAGATTTATTATTTTGATCATATCTTTATCTCTACTAGCTCTTTTTCCAAACCATAAAATGATCTAGAATCCTGACATCATAGAGAATATTTTCACATATTATATGTCTATGTTGTAATTTTTTTGATTTTTCACTCTTTTTTACTAATATCTATAGGTTCACTTAATATTAGATGCTTTCATAATTTTTTTCATCTCCTTCTTTAGCTAAAATACAAATGTAATTAAATGTGTGTTTTTCAATTTTTTCCTTTCATTTATCTTATTTATTCCTTAATGCACTTTATTTAGCTTCAAAATTATGTGTTCTTATGTTCTTTTCCCAAAGCACCATCTCATGTTACACCTATGTTACATGTGATGAGCTTTGAGTGGGGCATATATATACACATAATATTTTTAAACTTTATCAATTACTGATGATTTCTCTCTTGTACGAACCCATCAAGTCTCAATCTCTCTGAGTGCATGCCTTAAAGGGTGCGTCGAGAAAGGGGTGGGTAGAACATTGGTGTTCCATAGGATTATTATCTATTATAACCACTTATTATCTACACACCCATCTCCTAAAAACATTTCCCTAAGCTTTGCTTCTTATTTTCACCCTTTTCTAGTCATTTTATACCTTCATTAGCCCTTCCCTAGCCTAAAATAATTTTTGATGGTTTAAATTACACTATTGGCCCCATGGAACTTGTACTCTAATTGATAAAACTTATTTAGGTTCTATATCTACCCTGGCTGACCTAGATCAAGACTTGATTTATTTTTATCAATAATGATACAAGGTCTATTGGGTCAACCTTATTAGCCTAAACTTTTGAAAAGGACTAGGGTTAGATTTTCCTATATAAACACATCCATTTAATCATTTATAAGAGAAGAGAATAAGAAGTAATATCATGCACATCTGCTTATTCACCATTCTACTTGAGGATCATATCTTAGGGTTTCATACTTTCTTTGGAGATACAGATCTTGTCTTGTGGAAAAGTCTTTTGGATTAATTGATAAGTTATGTAGCCTTAATTTGATTTATCCTTGTCATCCTTACATACCATAGCAACCTATTGTGAAGCACCTTGGCCAAGGGAGATATTGAGGCTCTATGGGTTCATGTTCAAAGGCAAGTATTCATAAATATGTTCCTCTTTTGTAAGGGTAGATTGACATGCATTTGTACTTCTCTTCCATGCATTAGAATTTTGTATACATTGATTTTAGTATATGTATTTTATGTGTGTTTACCTTTTATGTTTACTACCCCTACTTTGTGCCACAAGATTTTGTGAGAACTATATTAGACTTTACTTTACTTATTATTAGTTTATTGAATATGAAACATAAGACCTAATTAGGGATATTTCCTAGTTTTTTCTTGACTGGAGGATTTAGAACCTTCCTTAGTAAGAGATCCATTGGTTAGGTCTAGCAGATCCATCTTGGTCATGACCCTAAATATCTAATGTATCCACAATCAAAATTTTAAGTAGGTTTTGTTTTATCTGAGCTAGGATTGATTTATAGATCTACTGCATTTCCCATTTCATACATGATCTCTACCAAAATTTACCAAGAAGGAAAAAAATCACTTTGGAAATATTTGAAGCGGATATAAGAAATTTCACTTAACAAAATTTATAAATAAATATAAAATATCATTTTAGAAATAAATTAAGTGGGTATTGGATGTTCCACTTTCCCAAAGCCCTAAAACCTTTTGTCATAGTTTTAATGGCCTTAAACCCTAAAACCCAAACCCCTTCTATGAAAAATTTCTCAAATAATTTCCATTTTCATTAAATATCATTCAGTATTCCTACAAAAATAGGATATGTTCAAGTAGTAATAAAGAGTAGGGATATACATTTACCAATATTAGGTCACAATTTTGAAACCCTAGATAAAAATGATACCCTGCATGGCTGCAAACATATTCAAAATTGAATAATATGAAATGGCTGATAAATATTCATACCAAAAATTTGTGGGCGGGAGGGAAAGTGATCCAATACTAAGGTGATAACTTTGTGTCAAAGATTTAAGTAGTACCCGACGTCATCCATAAGTGGAGCAGTGTATTAAAATTCAATTCAATCTTAAGCTTGATTTATTTGGACAAAGTAAACATTTTTATGGTAGCAACACATGATATTATCGACATGCTCTCTATAGTATGTGTTTTTAGGGTTTTACATATGTTTTGATGGTTCCTACAAAAATTAAACCCAAAGAGTTAGAAATCATAGTAAATAATGCAATGAAAATTCATGAGGATATAAAATGATTTTAAGATTAAGCACTAGCCTCGTTTAAAAAAAATATAGAGAGAGTGAATTGACTATTGAATTACAAAGTAAAGAGAATCCATTAGAAGTATTCATCTAGTTATTTAAATAAAAATAGTTACATATAATAGTCGAATAATACCAACTTGTAATTTCCATGAAAACATTTAAATGTGCAATAAATTGGCCCCTCAATATGTTGTCAGCAATTCATTAAAACATGGGGCAAAATCTAAATCTCAATCCTCATAGATTTAATTCTACCTACACCACATTCAATGCTAGAAATAAAATAAACATTATGCAACTTAGTGAATTATTTATTATTATGTTTTTTTAGTTATTAAAACCAAAGATCATATTTGTTTTACTTAGTTTTATAAATGGCATAGAAAAATATTCAAAACATTTTCATACTTTTAAAATTCTAAACTATATAATAAAGTCTATCAAAATGTCTTAACCATATCCATAATTGGCCTTTCAAATATATTTTTTATATCAATTAACAAACCATTCCAACCAAACTATAATTATTACCTTAAGCTTATTGTGTCCTAGGTGGTCCTAATCATATATATACACATATACACACACTGAGACATACATACATACATACCTAGTGATTCCATACTAACCCATACAGTTCTTATATAATTTCTTAGTGAATCAAAATCATACATGCATAATAACTATGGTAAATATTTATCCCAAAATAGGACTAAGTATAATTTATAAGGTGATTCAAAACATGTATAAGAAATTGTATAAAATTAAGGTTATTTTTTCACATAATTACCCATTTTCAAAATTAAAACAAACCTACTTATAGCCCTTTCGCTATAAAGAACCTCTAAATTTTTTGATGCCTATTATTTTTATTTATCAAGATTATTATAATTAAGTATCATGAATTATTTTTTCCCAATTTTATAGTATTTTAAGTTTTATGTATTTTTTAATGTTCCTTTATTATTTTGAGAGCCATCATAACAAAAATTTCCCTTCAAGTCTGAAATTATTTAAAAATTGAAATCTCAAAAAAAGGAATAATGATATAATCAAAATATATAAATAAATCTAGTTAACATAAAGACAACTACTCTGATAATAAAATTATTATATAATAAAAAATATTTCTTTGTTAATATTTTGATTTTTTAAAATAATAAAATTTGTATGAGATATGTATCAAAATCATTAATCTCAACCAATCAAGTTATTAAATACAATATATTTATTATTTTATTTTATTTTTTATTAAATTATTGAAATGTGTTGGCAAGATTTTATGGCATTTATGTTTTTATTATTTTATTAACATGTCTAATGTGAAATAAAATTATCTTAAAATAATTAGACAAATCATTATTGGTATGGTAATTTTATTTTGTGTTTAAGATGGATAACTCCCTCATATTCTTATAGATTTGTTTGGGTTTTTGTATACTTCTAACTAAAAAATATAAAATAGAAACAAAAAGGGGAAATTGAGAAATAAAAAAATGGAAGAAGAATGAAGGAGGATGAAGGTGAATGTGAGAGATCCATGGTAGAATGTAATCAAAAGATTTACCTAAAAATTCAAATTTAAATGAAGTGGCTAGAAATTCTTCCCCATAAATGAAAATAGAAGTAGGAACAACATATGTAATAGGTATGTGGTTTCAATAAATTTGTGGATGCTCTTGATAATTTGGCTCTTGACCAATTGAAAGTGAAAGGCTTTGTTCCTCTTCCCTTATAGTGGTCAAAAAATCTAAGGAATGAGCTCTTACATATGTTATCCCTAGACAATAATCGAATTGATTTCAAGAATCTTTGTAAGGTTATCCTTCTCAGCTTGCTACTATTGTTATGGTTCTCCTTGGTTGGTCACTGGCTTCCTCTTCATATTTATTTATGATTATGGGGCATGCTTTCAACTCAGGTCTTGATTAGAATTATGTTAGTCCTTTTTTACCTCATTTTTTACATGGGTCAAAAGGTTTTAGTATTATTGATTTTCTTGGTTGGTACATATACAACTCAATGATTTTTTATCTTTTGGTTAGGTGTGCTCTTTGAGCATGCCAAAGGGGGTACACAAAGTACAATCCACAGGATATTTTTGTGGAATAGATACCCTTAACTCCTTGGGTCTTACCCAAATTTGGCATCTCTCTATAGATATTTTACACAAAACAAAAAAACATATGTTACAGGTACAAAATGGATGCCTAGAAATACAAAATCTTCTCAAAATTTAGAGTGGGTACACTTGGTAAAGATTACATACACATGTTTTTTAACATAAATTTTATAAAAATAATGAGTTGCACACAACCATGAAAAGTACATAATTTTAATGGCTTATCTATCTATGAAAAATAATATAAATTTTATAAACAAAGATTATAAAACCCATAAAGTCAACAAATGATTTGATTTATTTTATTTTATTCTATTAAAAATTTGGGTAAGCACATATCACCCATAATGTTGTACCCAATCCCTCTCTAAGATATTGAAATAAAGAAGAAACCCTTTTACAAGGGCCATTTTCCTATTTATAACATGCATAAGGATGTAATAGACCTTTTGTATTCTTGTAACTACTCTTTCCAAGATTCATATTCTATTTTTACATTCCACTTTAAATTTTTTAATATAGTGACTTAAATATTAAAAAGAAATTGGTATATTTACCAAAACAAGTACTAATCAGACCCACAAAGATTTATCCATTGGGTGGTAGAGTTTGTAAATACTATGAACACTGATTCATAGTTCTACCATGTATGTGGCACACACTAATATTTAAAACTAGGTCTTGTAAATGTAGAGTTTACTTAAACTAGGAAGTGAACACATCTATAAAAGTCTTTGAGAATAAAATATTTGATATCATTATATTTTTCATTAAAATATATTTATAATGTTTAAATAGAATAAAAAATGGAGTTTAGATGTGAAAGATATGATATAAATGAGAAATCATACATGGAATGCCCTTGAGGTACTCTTAAAACAATACTTATCCACATTTTTATTCCAGCAAAAATTTGTCTCCAAGGATAAAATATTTCACATCATTGGACCACTCATTGCAATACCTTTACAACACTTCAAACATGGGCTAAAATAGAGTTCAGATCTTTAAGAGTCTAGATGCAAAAGGTATGGAAAAAATGATAATATACATTTCACCTTTGTATTTTGGAATTATGTTAACTTTATCATGTCCATTGTACTTGATGAACCCATGAATTTGGGCCAACTTGGCTTCTAAGGCATGCTTATTCTGGATCTCCACTTAGATTTTAAATAAAATCTATCTAGTTTTGGGACCTTTACACTTTTATAGATGGCCTAGACTAGTGACCTATATCTTCCTAGAGAAATCACCCCTCCTTGAAGAGAAATTTTCCCAATTTCATGTATTTGTTGTAAAAGATGTGGGAATTTTTTTAAAGCTACACTTTGATAAACCATTTTCATTGGGAAGGCACTTGACCTACTTTGATAATATAGAAGAGAGGGATCTATTATTTACATGCCTATTTTAACTAATCATTAATGCATTTATCTTATTATTATATGACACTATAATATAGATTGATATATGTCTACAATAGAGTCTTTGTAGAATTAAAATTATCCAACATAGGTGTAAAATGGTGCCATAAGAGTTATATGTTGAATAACTGATGTAACCCAAGTTAAGAAGGTAGATTCAGCTTGAAATTGTTATTCCCTATTTTATTGGTTATGGTATAGGTCCCGTGATAAAGTGGAAAAATATTGTGGTGAGTTCTTACCAGTATTTCCTTCTACATGCGTAGTCAAAATTAATCACCATCCTAGAATTTGTGTGGTGTATAATGTTTATCATGATGCTAATTATACTTAGCATTAACCTAATGCATAATGGTTTTATATTGTTTATTAATGTGATAAATTAATTTATAAAAGTTGTAAATTTAATTTTGAGTTGAAGGAGTTGTTTTTATTAGTGTGGGAAAAATATTATCTATGTAAATGGGTGACAAAGGCTGGAAAACCAAGTAGACTTGAAAAGGGATGTGTGCAATAGATTTTTTTACAACTCTATTTTAGTTATGTTAAATGAAAGTCTATATTTCATACTAAATGTATTTCTTATTTAAATTTTAAACTATTAAAAGGTAAACTATAATCCTATTCACCACTTCCATATGTCCATTAATCTGTAGATGAAATGTGGTTAACTTGTTCAACTTTGTTTCTAGCAGAAACCAAAATGATTTATAGAAATTACTCAAGAACCATGTATCCCTATCAGAAAGGATGGTATATAGGATTATAAAGTGGATCTAGACATTATAAAAGTATATTATATCTATTACTAGAACATATAGTATTTTATTACAATGTATTAAATTTAACATCTTTGATAATCTATCAAATACTACATAAACATAATTATTACCATGCTTGCTAGTAGGTTAACCTAAGAGAATGTCCATGGATACAAATTAAAATAGTCTCATTGGAGTTGATATAGGTGTTCACAAACCTTGATTAGTATTGTATAGTTTAGCAATGACACATGGAGTACAAGACTTGATATATTTGGATACATCAGACCTGAGATGTGGCCAGAAGAAGTGTTTTTCCATACTACTAGAGTCTCTTCAACTCCAAAGTGTCTTAAAACATTACTAAAATGAGCCACCCATATTATTTTATGTCTATATATTTCATTGGGAATTCATAAATTACAAAGGTGATATAGGAATCCATCCTAAAAATATATGTTTGGAACTAAATTATCATAAATAATATTCTAATAGATATCCATAAAATCCATATCAGATGGATACAATTCTAACCATGCACTAAATTCTTATCCACATGTGATCCATGAGTATTTTAGACACCATATATGACTAAATGTATCAATTTTTTATCATATATACTCTATCTAATGTTAGTATCTCCTACATCAAGTTTAACACCCATGTGCTAAAGCAGATGATACTACACATCTTCTATGTTATCACACTACTCTTATAGTTTAGAACTAAAATCCTTATAGGGTAGTTCTATATGTATTTAAAGTGTTTATGTGTCAAATAAAACCATCTAACACATATTTATATATGTGAACCTCTATATGATAGGATGATATTTATTGAAAGGTATTATGTTCCATAATCAAAGTATAACCAAAAATATTAGGTTGCATCATACTAACTATCTTACTCTAGGATATATGTTATCTCCTTGTGTATTGTTCAATTTTTAATGATAATACTAATTTGATGTAATGAAATAACTAATTTATTTTTACATTAAAAAAATCCACACATTATTGTGTGTCATGTGTACCTCTACAACACCCTTAGAGAATCAGTGCACTCTTGTGTGACTTTGTAGCACTCAAACAAATCATCATGGTAATGTGGCAAACTCATATATCCTATACATTATCCATGTGTCCTTACTCATTTTAAATATATAAAACACACATAAATATATTTTTAACATGAATTAAAACCTTTACAACATATGGAACCCATGCGTGCTTCCACAACAACTCACAACATACCTCACATCTGTCTAACTCATGGAATGACACAACATCTATGCACAAAAAAAATTATATGACACACATTTCAAGTGTAATTTACCATGTTTTTGGATTTTTGGATTGTATCAAAAATATATCACCAATGGAAGTGTAATTTTCAAACTTTTAAGGAAGTTGAATTATCACATAAGAAGATTATGAATTATTCTCATAATATCTAGTTTTTTAACCATATGTTGTAACTACTTCATTGTAATTGTATATTTTGATAAACATATAAGACTTATAAAATCACCAAGTTACTTTCCATTTTCCTATTTCCTAATCATCCATGTCTATATTATCCTAAATACTTGAATGCCTTAAGCATCTTGTCTTAGAGGATTTATTCCTAGACTAGGTAAATTAGCTAGGATTTTTTATCCCTATATGATCATGTGAAACTAAATTAAATTATATTTATATTGATACCATAGTATATAAGAATCAATCAATATTTTTATCCCTTTATGATTATAGGAATTTTAATTCCTTTTATTATTGTGCATGGTATGCATATGTACTTTTACCTATTATTTATATGGCATCATCCTACCAACCTCTTGTGTTGAATATGTAATGGTTGTTTTTGAATATGTTTCTTATATTCCATTAAATTTTATATAATACTAAAACTTTGGTTGAAATTATTTATACATATGACTACCTTAAATTTGTTTAAGTGTGTTTTCCATTGGATCTCTACTTAGGCCTTCGTTCAATGATATCAAATCAAATTCTATCACACCTTACTTAATTTAGTTGTCTATGTTAAGTTAATATGTTAGAATTCATAAATTTGTAACATTTTATTCTCTATTTCAATCATGGGAAAAAGGAGAAAGAAGGTAAAAAGCATCTTGATGGAAGTGTTTATTTCAGTCTCTAGAAGAGAACCTCACTTGCTCAAAGAGATCTGAAAGATAATGTCTGGTCCAAGGAGAAAGGATTCAGTATTGTCACAGAATAGCTACTAGATCTCATGAAATACAATGTTAATGTTGTTGATCATGTATGTGATGGAATTATTTAATTAAATGATAATTTTTTCTTATTATGTGAAATCTATATAAGAATATCTTTACAAGGAGATATATCTTGAGTAACTATAATTTGAGTGATTTTTGTTTAATCACTTGATCCTCTAGTTATGGGTATGCCACCATGCCCAATTATGACATGTAATGTGGATACAATGATGGAGTATAAAATTAAAAATTAATGTAATTTATCATAAACTCATCTATCAAAAAACTATTTTGATAATTTCAAAAAACACACCAAGAAAATTAGTTCCAATATACTAAAGAAGATGGGTTATGAAGGCAAATATATTGGTAAATATAGTCAAGGCATCATAAATCCCATTTAGGTGGAGATGATACTTCACAATATTGGTTTTTATAATGAATTTATCATCTCATACATAGAAAGGGGTCAACTTAAAGTCTTAGAACCCTAATCCACCACTAGTTCTCATGGTTGCCATACATCTTTGTAAAATAGGGTTGTTCAAGTAGGTTCACTATCTTCTCATGTTATAAGAATCTTTATGATTCCCTTCACCTCATTTTTAAAATTTTGTTAGGTGTTTTTAGAATGTATAAACATGTATGAATATCTTTGGTCAATTTTGATGAGGCCTCAACATTGAAAGGTGCCATGGTGGAGGTGAGTTGATAAGGCAACTAGTGAGGAATCATGAGAATGGTTCATTTTCAAGATTTGGAGAAGATTAATAAAGTGTATGGGGGCCTAATTTAAGTCCTTAATAAGTTAAAAATGTATCCTCATATGTGTTGGCATGATATCCATTTATTATGTCTCCTTAAGGCCATGTATGTGTTCTAAAAGCAAGATTTTTAACCATAATGAGAACTCATTTGACCCTAATGGGACACTAAACCACCATAAACACCTTAACATACTTTCATGGACTTCATTAGGCAATAGTTAAGTCATTTCATGCACTATTGATCCCCATTCTCATAAAGGTCATTGTTTAATTAACAATAATGGGCACCACATGTTCCAAATTATGCCTTTTAAAATTATCTAATTCATACCTTGGACCTTAATACATTACTTGACTCCTATTTTCCCTCCATAATACACATTAACAATGTAATTTGGTTTGAAACATGAGAAAATGTAGGGAAGTTGTAGGTTTTAGAATTTTTTTGAATGGTACAGATCCGTACAGTATAGACTAAATTAGGTGGAGTCAAGGATCTATAGGAAGAAGTCAATAATGGAATGTGTGGAAGAAATCAAGGTGTTTCAGTGATTGAGGAGCTAAAAACTTATCCATCTTCCCATCAATCTCATTGGTAGGCTTGGAGAGTACTTCAAGTTTGTGCTAAGATCGTATGAAGGATAGAGAAAGAAAACCCAAGATCTTGGAAAAATAAAATAGACTTGGTCAAATTTCATCTATGGGCATTTGTTTATAGATTATTTTCCTAATCTCTATGAAAATTCATTAATAACTTAAGGGATCTGGGTATCATTCACATCTACACAAGGTAAAAGGAGCAAAATAATTTTATTGAGTTCCTAGCCTATTTAACTAAATTAGTGGGTGTTCATGAATCCTCATGTATTGAAGGAAATATTCATCACTTATTCAAAATTTGTATCACACATGTGATCTTAAAAATATGAGAAACATTTAAAATGAAAAGGTCTATAGTTTACAGATATATTTGGATGGTAAAGTAGAATGTTGAGTATTTCACCTAAAGGTTGACAATATTTAAGGATCAATAGGGTGTTCAAAACTTGCCTATGTCTTTTTGATCCAATTTTATGTTCATATAAATCTCTTATCCTCTCATGATGTCTTCAAAGGAAGGGCTACATAAAAATTTGGGGGACTATGTGGAAACACTATGTGTTGTTCAATGGTGTCCTTAAAGCTCTCAAACATAGTATGACATGAAGTGAAGTGTTGTAATCATGTTAATTTAATATTATATCCTTATATGTAGGTTCACAACCCCCATGATATCCCCATAGGACTTAATGAACTTCCTACCTCCAAATATTTTCACAGTCACTTTAGAAAAAATTAAGGTTTCTTAGCTAATGTTAAGGTTCTTCGAAGAATCCTAGGTTTCATATTCTGGCTACATATACCTTTTCCTAGACTCTAAAGTTTTATGTCTTGATAGGTATGCATATTATGGTCTCCAATTTCCTTGTGAGATGTCTCAGGTAGGTCCCCACATTTTTTTAAGTCATGAAAGGACTTATACCATTTCATATTTTCCCCACAACGATTTCACTTTAGTTTAGCCCATGCACTCCATGTTCAAATCCCATACTACTCCACTATCATCCCCATCAATCCATCCACCCTTTTTTCCAAGACTAAATCGTGAAAAGAATGAATATATTCCCATTATACTCTCAAGAACCAAAAGGTCATAAAATGGTATACCTATATATCCATATACCCTATTGAGGAAGCTAGTGAACACCTATAGGAAATCATTTGGGTCTATTATGCAAAAGCCTTCAAGATCACTCTGTATAGAACAACCTAGGCATAGAAATGAATATCTGAATGAGGTGGATGATAATGTGAGTTAAATTCATAACAAATTAAAAAAGTTTACAACCACCCTCCTCCCTCATAAACTTATCATATGAACCCCTGTAAATAGTTGACATGTGAAATTAGTAATTAAAACACTATGGACATGATTGGAGATTTGCATCTTGCCTAGAGTAAGGGATAGACCCTATGAATAAGAGGGTAATATTCACACTAAATAAGGGTAAAAAACTTGGTGATAATCCCATCCAAAGGCAAAATGACACTAAACATAGACCTAAGGGTAACACGTGCCTAACTAGGCATAAAACCTAACCTAAGAGGGATAATTCATACATAGGAAAGGGATGGTGAGAGAATGGTACCTAAGGGTATCAATAAATTTGAGGCATAGTATCAAAATTCATTCATGGGAATTACAATAATAAGAGACAAATACCTACTCAAAACCCCTCATACTACCAAGAACCCAAACTTGTAGGCAACGTACAGCCAATCATGAGAAATTTGTTGTTTGAGGACCCTATAGGTGTGATCATGAATTTAGTTTGGTAACAATGGTAAATATGAGTAGATAAAGGTGTGAATACTCCCTTTTAGGTCATATAATCATTGGGTATACCCATTGTTTTGTCTCAGACCTAGTCCAATCTATTGGTAATCAATTTTGAGTCTAAATTAATGATTTGATAGTATAAAGAGTTCACATGTAGACTAAACATCATAAGGGGTTTATAAGGAATATCAAATGGTATTGGATGCATTTATACACATTTTAGAATAAAAAACATTCAATATCTTAGTCATATACTATTGAACACTAGCTAAAGAGGTATACCTTGAACTTAGTCTTAAGTCCTATTACCATTATAAGGCACACTCAGATCCTCCCAAACAAGGTTGATGGCCATGAAGGATATAAGGAATGTTTCAGAGCATGGATAAGTAGTTTAAAGTGAAGGGAAATAGGAAAAGGGTCAAATTGGTCTTAAGACCCTGTTCAAGTCATAAAACTCTAAAAATCCAACTCAAGGTGATTCTTTAGAGATTCTTACCCTTTACCAAAAAAAGGCCCAAGATCACAAATCTTGGGCAAATTTAAGTACCCATATGGACTAAAAATACATGAAAGAATGAAATATATTAAGGGGTTTAATTTTATGAATGATCCCTAATAAGCTAACCTATTATAATTGGGTGATAAAAATAGTGAGAGTCATTTTTCAACACTCCTATCTTCACATACCTTTTTCATGGGATCCTAAACTATTGAAAGAAGATGCAAGGGTCAATTTACTACAAGTTCATGGAAATTAGATTTGGTTTGGATGTATATACTATATGAACCATCATCAATATGGTGGACATCTTAAACCCTTGTTAAACCCCATATAGTACCTAATAGAGGGTTCCTACTCCAAAATGCATCCATATAAAGTTGTTTAATTCTAAAATGGTCTTTAAGGTCCCCTCAAGTCTTTGAGCATCATAATAACCCATTGGTTGGCATGTGTAGGGATAGGTTGTAAAAATCAAGCCTGAGAAGGTTAATTTGGGCCTAAAATCAATGAAATGAAAGGTCTATTTATGTGTCATGAGTTTATGTAGAGATAATGGCTCTTAAAATTCCTAAATATCCTTTTAATAGACATCTATAGGAACCTCCATGACTAGTTTTATAGGTAAATAGACTTTGGTGTTGAGATGAATGGCTGTATGCATTCAAAAGAGGCCAAATGGCTTGATCAAGCCAACACTAATACTACCTTATAGATGATCTCTAGGTTGAAAAAAATTTAAAGGTTCTTGATAGCTCTAGAGTTATGGCCAAGACTTAGGGACCATATGTTTATACATGCTAGTCTAACACCCCTATTGAGACAATGCCATGAGAATTTGGAGCAGGAGGAAAGTTAAGAAACAAGGACACCTAAAACATTCATATAGTAGGGCATCATGATATTTTGGAACCATTTGATCACTTTAGGTTGTAAAGAGTTATTACAATCAACCATTTTTCCCTATAAACACATAGAGGCTATCCAAAAATCATGTTTCACATGCTCATAACTATATGGAACCTCTACATAGATGCCTAAGAAGTTCAAGAAAGATAAAAGGGTTTGTTTAAATTGAATTAGTAGAATTGGTTTAGAAGTTTAGGCCCTAACCTTTATAAACCATCATTAAGAGTCTTAGACACTCTTAAACCCCCTTAAAACCCTAATAAGGACCCAATTGGAGAGATTGATGAAAAGTGAATCCAAACAAGTAGGAATAAATTATAAAACACCTAGATCATGTTTTAAATTTATATGAGGTGATGTCCATTATACTTGGTTGTATGGATGTCATACGAACACCTAAAAAAACTATATGTTTTCAAGGTTTTAAGTAGAAAATGGGGTAGAAAACCTAGTCATAAGTTCTAAATCATGGGAAGTGTTAGATTTAGACTTATTTTAACCCTATAACACTTTAAGTATTAACTCATCTACCTATATGTGCCTTTGCTAACTTCTTCTAAACAGCTACTCTGTGAGGCTAGTCTAGATGGCCTAGTCATACAAGGAAGATGAATTCATAGGTGATATATGTTTGAAGAGGATAATTAGTGGTATAGAGTGTTTATAAAATATTATTTCAAGCCTTGTAATATTTCTTGAAGGTCTGGTCTAAGTATATCAATCATCTAAATAGTGGATGGGTAGAAGAATGAATAACTTGTAGGTGAGGCCTACTTAATCAATAGAAAGAAGGTGCCAACGGACATAGAAAGACATCATGGAATTAATGAATCAAATTTGGACATATATAAATATCCATTTAGGTGAGAATACCCCATTTTAAAAAACATAATGAAGGTTTTGGATAGTTTTCTCATCATGGTTAACCTACATGTGTAGATAGTCACTTAATGTTCATAAAAAATTAAGCCACTTTTGATATTTGTAATTGATGGATAGAGATGGAGTTGGTGTATATGTGCTCTCTATAAGTAAAAATTTTCAAAAATTATACATCAACATCTCAAATGGCCCATTCAAGACACTTATCCACTCAAGCAATGCATGGGGAGAGTAATGGAGGCTGATGTAACTATTTTAGGCCCACCTTGGTCTCTTCATGGATATCCTATGCCTATATTATTCTCTATCTCTCTCTCATGAACAATTATATATATTTATGCATTGATATATTTTTTCTCATCCCTTGGTTGGGTGTAGTAAAGGTCTACAAAAATTGTAGCTTGTGCCTTAAATCAATAGAGAAATACAAATTACATACTTTTGTATGAGTGTGTTTTTGTTTTATGATGGTTGATCTGAAGAATGTATGAGGTCAGACTTTTTTTTAGGTCCTTTATTTCACCTAATAGTATACTATAATTCTATACAGGTTGTATGAAGTTTTGATAAGTAGTAGTGGTATTGAAGTGTTAATGGGCTTGTAGTGTCTTATCTAGGCCTATATACTTAACCTTAAAGTTTCATACTTTCTACTTGACCTTCATATGAAATATTCATGCCTAGTATTGTTTTAAGAGTTATGATCAGTTTCTTGATTTCATTGAATTCATAAGTGTGTCTTTGGAATAGTCAAGAGAGGATAATCAAGTATTGGTACATCACTAGTCTTAGTATATGTTTCCTTAATAAGTTTACATATCTACCATTTTCATCCCAACAAAAATAGGTATTATAATGATAATTCAAGTTGAAAATTTAGGGGATCTATCCCCATAATATAGAGGTTTGATCTAGACTATAGGTATCCCATAACCTTTAGTTCAATCCCATGTTAGTCCAAGTTTGAGGTGGATTTGAACAGTCCTATTCAAGAGGGTACACTTGGGTTGATAATATGTATTGTTTACATTATTTCCAACACAAGCATAAAAGCTCTCATATAATTTTCACCACATTTGTGTGCTAATAATTCTTCCACATAGCACTATGTGGAAGATAACCCAATATTTTTCACTTATGTACAAGGTTACTCACCCCAACATCTCTTTGATAAATACGAATAAGTCATGCAAAAATATTTTATACACTCCATGCACAAGCTAGTGTTTCAACAAATGTAGGATACTCAATATAAACCTTCACCATTTAAATGTAGAATAAGGTGTGTGCTAACCTAGGACACCTCTTTCATGGTTGAATAACACATTTTTGGACCCCATAAATACCACACATAATCACAATCATAGGATTATTGGTAATGATCCATGTAAAAGCAACATCAAACACACACACAGAAATCCAAGAAAAATATCCAAATTCAATAGAAATAATTCTAACTTAGGCATATTACTTGATGAAAATCTCTAAAAAACTAGTTCAATGAACATCAAACAAATCAATCATGCCAACTGTGAAGATGCTCTAATCAGAGACACACACTGCACCCTCTAGTTACATGAAACCATTATCATCACAATTTTCATACAACTGAGAAGTCTTGGGATATTTATCCTTGTGTTCTTTATGGAATAATTATCTAGTCCTAGTGTACATTTTGGTTTTCAAATAGTCTAAAGATAAAAATGCACATTTTTTGAAACTACACTATGGATGGCTTGATTTTGAAAATTGAGGAAAAACGTCTTCCTCTCTAAAATGGTATTACAAGTGAAAATATTTATACATTTTTAATGTGATAGATAAAAATACTTCATGTTATACATCTACACAAATAATTATCTATACATAACATGTATTTCATGATGTAACAATAACTCTATGGTTTTGTACAAATAACAATCTAACTTTTAGTTTAGTAATAGGTCTTGTAACCACATAGGAAGCTTCATAGTTCTTTGTATATGTCAATAGTGGTCCCTACAGTCCCTCATTAAGCCATGTTATATGTTTTATTCTCTAAAAATTGTGTTAGGATACTTAATTAATACATCAATTATAGAAATAATTAAATCTAAACTTAATTCAATATCATACACAAAAATTTATTTTTATTCATAATAGATGTATATGCACTTATTATCATCATTATTCATTTAAAAAATCAAAATTAACCATTATATGAGAAAAAATCATTTATAGATAAATATATACTCAATTAATAATATAATTTTATAAAATTTAGGAGAATTTATAAAAAATAATACAAATTTAATATTTTCCCTTAAATTCAATGATTTTATTTTACAAGTCTAAGATGTGTGTGTGTGTGTGTGTGTGTGTGTGTGTGTGTGTGTGTGTGTGTGTGTGTATTGTGAAAACTATGGCTCTTTTTGTTCTTGAAACTTCATTTCCTATATTTAAATATTCAAGGCACCAAAATTCCATGTGTTTTTATACCTACATAAACTTGTATTTTATATAAAATATTCCAAGTTGTGCACTTGTTACAATTTCAAACTTACAAAAAAAATGTGAATTATACTTCGCATCTTCCTACTAACACTTTCCCAGACTTAAATGGCTATTGTATCTTGAGACAAAGATTTTGGTGGAGTATAGATGATTGAGATCAACTTCTAAAGATGGTTATAATTTATAAAAAAAATTGATTTTGTCATGATTTTCTTCCTTGTTAATGACCATCACCTCCAATTGCATGACCATGGATAAATTTATGTAGCTACTAAAAATTTTGAGTTTATATAGAGGTTATAACTAGATATGGTACAAATTATTTTTAACCCGTGTATCATATTATCATTTCTTCTAAAATATCAAAAACAAAACTATTAACAATGAACATCTTTTGGTGTTGTTGATATCCTTGGCTTATAAAACCATGTTGATGGTTGACCAAGTGTTGAATAAAGAGTCCTTAATGGAAAACCAATATAATGGTCAGTCTATAGAAAATTATCATAAAAAATTAAAAAAAAAATTAATCAATAAATCAATATGTAATGTCTTTTCATTTTTAGTCATTTATAATTTGTTGTTTAAGCCTATATCCTTTATTGTCTTTGCATATTTCTTACAAATACTCTCAAGATTGGTGCCTATAGAAATACTATCCTCACTTTAATTGATAAATATTTTTATTTTAGGCATTGTAAGTTCCATATTCTTCATTATTTTCTAATTACACTATTATATATTTCTTTGATTCCTTCTAGGGCTGTAAATACATGTTCATACCTTACTTAATAGTCTTAAATTATCTCATCCTAATGGATATAGGTTATTATTTTATACTTGAAACCATGAATGTCAAGTCATATTTTACAATCCACTTCTATAGATTGGTCATGCAGCCTCTACCACCAATTTTCTGCTAGTTTTTGTTGCATTTACATGTTCATCTTGCTTATATGTTTTCTTTTTATCAATTTCTATGACATTAAACATGCATGTGTTTACTTCATAGTCATCAATATATAGTTTTTTCATCATTGGGATAGTGTTCCTTCATGTCTATTTAGATGAACATCCCTAAAGAAACAAAAATAATTCTATCATACTTTATTAGTTCTTACTTTCATTGATTCTAACAACCCTCTCTTCAATTTTAAGCTATCCTACATGTTCTCATCATCCAAGATGTTTGATTGTTTAAATTTAAACTTGGTTAAATTACTTGAAGGAATTCATGTTGCCACTTAAAATTAACCTATTCTTATCATATTATATATTGTCATCATTTTTGGCAAGTCACTATCAAATAATGTAATTGTAATTTTTATTTAGAGTCATTTATTCTATCTTAACATTAACTTATACAACCATATCCTTGTGTATATGATCCTTCCTAATAGTTATATGTGAGATCCATAACCTCTCTTTTATAGTAGTTTTAATTGCCTCTTCTATTCCTTCCCATCATCATCCAACTATCGTAAATATTTCCACCTTATCTATTACCTTACCCACATTTATTGCTATAATCCCTTACTATGCCTAATTCATATCTTTCACACCCATCAACACTCTTAAAATTTCTCATTATGTGCCCCATCAGTCCAATTGAGTATAAGTATAAAGATAAATTTAAAGGGAAGGGTGGTCAATAAATGTTATTTATTTCCATAATATGAATTATCACACATGTTTGGAACATATGAATAATCTTAAGCAATAACTAGGAGTTGAGACATTCCACTTGGGTTGTTATAAATGCATTCCATACACTAATTTTATTTAATATAATAAAAAGGGAGTTTTTATACTGTCATGGAAGAAAATATAAGAAAACATGATCCATATGATCATACAACCTTGATAAATAGTTCATAGATTTTACATATATTTTAAAACATTGGTTGGTTTTATTTTATTGAAGAACTTTTAGGATTTGATGAAAGCATAGAACATGAATTTTATTAGACCCTTCATGGTAACATTACCATGATAAGGGGACTAAATATTTTTCTATCAGAGGAATTACTTAGAAATGTTACTGGTCTTCTAAGATCATGATAGATGATACCTTATTGTATGTGTAGACACCTAGATTTCATTTAGTTTTGAAATACACTCTTATTCTTCCCAAGTTAAAATTCAAACTAATATCATTTCCCTCTAAAATTTAAATAATTAAATAATTCTTAATTAATCAATTAAACACGCCTTTTATCTAAATTTATTTAATAAATATAGATTTTCACCTTAACTATACATCCTCCATGTTTATCTCCCTCACATCTTGACTCATCTAGCCACTTATTCAACTTCTCAACCACCTGGTGAGTCACCTTGGAACTTTTCAACCAATTTGGCCCTTTATTGATGACTCAATCAACCAACTCCCCTTTTCTCTCAACTTATGGAATTGGTCATCATCCTCATGGATGAGAAATAATTTTCCATAGTTGATTATTTATATAATTATAACTATTCAAATAATCTTCCACTATTCGATCAATCCCCATTAAACTATAAATAGATGCATAAGTCATAACTTTTTATTATCCTTACTTGTGCTAATGTTAATCTATCAAATTATGAATGAAATACCAAGTTAATTCAAGCCATCCAAAGATCATATACATACTAGAACATTTCTCAAGTTCCTTATCATTGGATAAAATTGAGCAACTATATTTAGAGAGAAAAACCACTTCGAATCACAATGGATAAAACTCATGGTATTTCAAATGTATAATTTTGTGTTTTGTTTTATTTCATTTTTAGCTCTATCCTAGGTTGATTGACTTTAGAATATATTTCATTTGATAGTTTTTATATTATCTTAGTTTGTATTTATATATTCCCTTCACACAATTTGGGACACTCGATTGGACCTTCTCTCATCTTTGATTATCTTAAGTAGCAGAGGTGCATTTAGGAGATCATTTTAGTTGGTTTTCATTGTTTTTCTTGTACACTTGCATTTAAATTTTATCTTATAAGTTTTTATCTATAGATACATTTCCTTTTTTTGGAATATTCAAGTTTATTTTATGACATGTTAGCGTAACATTGAATTTTTAGACTTTAGTAGTGAAATTGTAGTAAAGAACAAGAAAATCTTTATTTATGTATTTTTCAGTGTCTTTCAATAGTTGTGTCACTTATAAAACTTTTATTTTTTAGTTTTGGTATGTTTTATCTATTCCATTTTATATTTTTCTATGTTTATTTTGAACAATTTTTTTTATCATTTTCTAATGAAATTTTAGTGCATAATAGAAAAATTGTAGCAATCAATAGTGAAATTGTCAAACCTAAATACAAAATCATTCAATTTTGTTTTCTGGTTTATTATAGCTAATAATTTCATAGTTTACTTTGATTTTGTATATGTGAAATCATTCTAGAGTAATTTTTTTAGGGTTTCCATTATTTTCGCTAACATTTTATAGGTTGAATTTAATTTTAGCCAAACACCAAACTTATAATAGTTTTCTATTAGCTACAAGTCAAAAAAAGCCTCCAAAGAGCTAAGCAAATTCTTTTATTTTCTTTATTTCTAATGTTTTCTTTGTTTAAGTTTTCTAACAAGATTTTTGCAATTTCAATTTTTCATTTACTTTAGTAATTATAAATTTTTTATTTTTATTAGAGTTAATTAATCTTCCTTTTTCCATCATTTTTGTAAGTCTTACTCATGTTGTGTATGTTATTCTCTTAGTGTCACATTGGTGATAATTCTTGAGAATCAGAAACAACACTTGTATTTTATGTTACCTAAGATGATACTTTTATGTACGTTTTTCTCTCAGCATCATTTTGGTGATAATACTTGACAATTAGAAGTAAGTTTTTGTCTTTTTATTTTCTTTTCTTAGGGGCTCTATCAATTGTGGATTTAATCACCATGTGATAAGCCAAACCTTGTATATCGATGGGGTATATAAATTGAGTTAGATCTATCTTTTTTGACTAATCAATTATGTGTTTTAAGCATGATATGAAGTGATTTGATTATATTCTCAATACCTAGGCCCTAGATAGCATGAATCAAAGTCTTATTTTTATGATGTCAACATACTAAGACCTCTACAGATATGTTGGGTACATTGGTAATAAACCCAATAGTGTGCATCCATTAAACTAGATTCTTCCACTAATTTGGGCCTAATCATACCAAAAGTTATATGGATGACTCCCATAGCTAAACATGTGTATACCTTAAGCCTAGGTAAGCTATTGCATCTATTTAATTTGTAGTGCATTGATTAGTAGTTAGTTCCAAGAAGTTACTTCCCCTAAAAAATTGAAATTATACTTACTAGTCCAAGGGAATGACATGATCCTCCATGGTTAGTGCATTAAAATATTAGGATGAAACTAATGTAATAGCCATTTTTGTGACATGGGAAGCCTACGGGTTACTCAAATCCCTATTTCCTATTTTCACCCTTTTTTATTGCATAAGTGTTTAACATAGACATTGTTTTTTTGTTTCCTTGTGATCTACCGTGTAATAAAAATAATTGAGTTAAATTAAATGTACTTTTGAGTCTTTTATCCATAAAACTTTACAATTAAACATTCCAAAGAAAAAATCAAAAGTATTTAGTTTTCAATCAAAGTTTTTAGTCACTTTGGTATTTTTTTTAGTCTTTTATAATGTATTTATTGAGTTAAGTCATCCCCCTAGTAATGTCACCCATAAAAATTTTCATGGATATGATTAACAATAATAGGGAAAGAGTAGAGCCTTTTGGCAATGACCCTTACTAGTTTGGTAACCAAAACCAATAAATTCATCATGTATCAATACATGAAATTAATGACCATGAGGAATAAGAATGGGGAACATACGAAGATGAGGGTATCCATAAATCCATTTTTCATCCTTATTCATTCAAATAATACAGCATGACCAATAAATATGATTTTTTTAAAAAAATCTTTAAGCTTAGGAGCTAAATTTCCACTTGATTTCGATGTATAAAACTTAAAATATTTTGTTGATAAAAAGAACTCTTTGTCACCTATTCACAACCCACCCATATCCAAAATATATTTAGAGGGTAGTAATGATCTCATAGGTTCTTATAGTCCCAAATACTAAGTCTCCCAAGATAAAGGGAAACCATCCTTCATGAGGAATCCTCTTAAATGAACCATGGGTTTCCTATGGAAACCCATGCTCATCATGTCAACCAAGAGATTGATAATATACAACCCAATCAAACAAACAATATTTTTTTAATCCAAAATTGAACACACATCCCAATTTGATTGTGAAATCTAATTCACCCTCATTTATCCTTCCATACATCCCAAACTTGAATATTCATTCAAGTTTATCGAATATCAATAAACCAAATCTGAACTTGAATGTTAATCCAAGTTCACCAATCGTAAATCCAACCAATCCAAAATTGAATGTTAATTAAAGTTTACTAATCATAAATACAATCAATTTAAAATTGAATGTTCATTCAAGTTTACCAATCACACATCTAACCAATCTAAATTTGAAAGTTCATTGAATTTTACCAATCACAAAATCCAACAATTGAAAATTAAATATTCATTCAAGTTTATTAATTTATAATCTCAGTTTGAATACCCATTCAATATCACTACTCAATCCTAGTTTGAATCTTTACAATTCACCAATCGAGGAAACATCATAAAATCTAAACTTATGTACCAATTCAAGCACACCCATCAATCCAAACCCAAATGTTAGCTTAGGAAATGTATAAAATAATTTTTCCAATTTGCATTCCCTGATAGGATTTATTCAATCCAATTCAAACCAAGTACCAACCAAAATTAATACATTAACACTAATCCAAATCCTAACCAATTATTTAACCTTAACACCCATTTAGACCACATGATTGGTTCACCAAAGTCAAAACTTAAACCAAGCTAACCCAAATCTACCTTATCGAACCAAACCTAAATTTTTTAACCAATCTAACCCTAGTTTTATTCCAACCCCAAATTAACCTAACCTTAGTTTTAACATAATACATAGCCAACACAACCCTAAATTTAACACTAACCCAAAACAAAGTAACCTAAATCAAAACAACACAAATTTTATCACCAATCCAATCTAAATATAAATTTCAATAATCCCAACCAAACAAGTTCTAGTTTAAACACTAATCTAACTCCAATAGACCTTAACATTTCCACTAACCCAAACAACCCATATAAATTTATACACATCCAAAACATGCTAATTTTTCCATCATGCATCTTACATATGTCATTAACAATCCACTCCTTAAATAATTTTCATAAACTAACACCAACACAAACCAATTCATGGTTCAACCTTCCAATTTGTATACTTATTCAAACCATGTAAGACAATTATCACCATAATTTAATCAATAATTTTAAAACATGAAAGAAATATTTCAAGGCTTGTAAGATGGTATTTTTTATCAATAAAAATAATATAAATTTGAATAAATGTGTTATTACCCATATGAGTTAAGTACCATGAAAACACCTTTTCCTAAACATTTTGGACTTACCAAATTTGACAAATTCAAAGGAAAAGGTGATCCTAGGGAGCACCTTAAGGACTTATATCATGCATCTTTGTACATTGCTTATATCAATGATTATATTTTGAGACTATTTACATGAAGTCTTGATTTTTAATTCCTTGAATGGTTTTCACACCTACACAAAGGATTAATTTTCACCTTTGAAGGCCTATTTAATAACTTTGTTTGTCACTTTTCATAAAATGTTGAAAATGACTTAACCACACTTGACCTACACAACACTAAGAAATGCAATGGTGAAACCTTTGTATCCTTATTACAAAGATGGCATGCATTGGCAAGCTATTTTTAGTGGTTTTTTTCTAAAACTAAACTTGTAATATTTACGAACAACCTTAATTCAAACTTGGGACATCACTTGTATCTGCTTTATCAAAGTTACTTTGATGAAATTATTGAAAAGAGGGCTCAAATTGAAGTAACTTTAATCACTATAGGTGTTATTAATATATTTAAACCTGAAAACAATTCCTCCAAAAAACCTAAAAATCTCAAGTTTTTTACCAAGAACAAAAATGTTGTAGGTGATAGTGTGATAGATGTTAAACAAATACAAAACCTACTTAGACAGAAAAAATTATTCCCAAACCATTAATAACATTACCATCCCTAGTGGTCAACCAATATTATGAAACCAAAAATGTAAGCTCACCTAATTGGGTGACTCTTACAAATTAGTTTTTTGAAATTTGGCTCAAGCTAATATGATAACTTAGCCTAACACCAAGCCTTTTGAAAATAACATTCCTAACCTTGATTGGACCAAAGAAGATGATTACTGTGGGTACCATATGATAAAAGGACACTCTAAAAGTAGGTGTATGTGCCTCAAGCACTATCTTCAATATCTTATAGGTTATGGGGATATATCCATCAAAAACCACCCATCCACAACATCTAGCAACCAAAATTTGGGGATATATAAAGACCCATTTGTCAAACATGAACAAGTTTATGGTAATTAAAAGAAATATTCCACCCAAGCAAGTAATGTAAATCAATCTGATCATCCTTTTGAATCTATATTTAATTGTGTTGATTACAAATACAACCATGTTTCATTCATTACTTTAAAATCACACGATTTTACCATTACCACAAGGTGTGAAAACATTACCATTCCTAGTGCGTCATCATAAAATGTTGAGCATAAGTACAAAATTATAGGTCATCTTGAGAAAATAATTGACAACATTTCTATCTTAGAATTTCTTAAGACTTCGCTCATATATAAGGATATTTTGTATAAATTCCTCTGAGAGTCTAGCATCCTAAAAAACATTAATTCATCTAGATTTCAAGTATTAGTTAGAAATATATCCTCTAAACATCAAGTCAAGTTTGACCATTTTTATGTATCCCCTTTGGGATCTTTTCATAATCTCTTGTATATAGAAGTTATTTCAAGACATAAGGTAAAGAGGGTGTTTATATAAAATGTATCAACTTTTAATATATGTACATTGAGGTTAATTAAACATTTAATAAATTTAACAACATCATTAAAATCAAACATAATCATAATCAAGGCATATGATAATAATGAGTGATAGTCTATGGGTACCATTTATCTTCCCTTGATGGTGTGGCCTATCACACAAAAAACATTAGTCCATGTTCTTGATCTTGATTTACCCTATAATTTAGTCCTTTTCCATCCATGGATACATTTAATGAATGTCATACCCTCCACTTTACACCAATGTTTGAAATTCTTGCATGATGACATGGAAGTAACCATTATAGGTGATCCTCAACCCTTTTAATATTTTAAACTATTGGAAGGTTTTTATCAAAATTCAAAATATCTCCCCATTAATGAAGACACAATTACTCCCATCGAGGACTCACATACACTTGAAAAATACATCCATCCTAATAATTTATTTCAAACACCTCCTCTTGGTGGTTGGTTAAACACATTGACTACCTGCACTCCCACATAAACACCATCTACCAGTCAAGCTTCCAACCCACCATCCATTTCTGAAGCTACTCCATATTTTTTATCCCAATTTAAAATAATTTATAAAGTAATGGGTGAATATGTGATCCAAGATTATAATTATACAATAAAAATTCATATGTCTCCACACAATCATGACAGGCCTCACTATTGAACAGACACTCAAGTAGTTTGAAAACTTGTAAGAAAAAAACTTTAAAGGTGGTCTTATTTATGATGAACACATTGAATATTCAAAATCTTCCTAGATTTAATCCATTAATTAACTACTTGTTTCACTAATAATAAATAACCCATATCTAAATCCATTATGTGAAAAATAATGAACTATAAAGGTAAGGGCTTTGTTCTTCATGAACATGGATTAATAGATCCTATAAGTGAAAATATAATGAATCATCCCATGGAATAGGGTTTAATGCACTCAATGTAAATACCATGATTTTTCAAAGTGCCTCTTCTATTGAGTTAGAGGAAGATTCTTCAAAAAATGAAATGGATTCCACTTATAGCTACTTCGAAGACTTATCTTTAATAACCCTTTTCCATGAAAATTTTATTTTGAAGCTTGATCTCACATACCCTTATTTAATCCAATGGGACAAAAATGCAACACCTTAACTTGATCATTTTAAAAATTATGAAACCATTTTAGAATTTTTTGGAACAAGGGAACTTATTCCAATAAGTGACCATCATAAGGGATTTTCCATTCAATTAGATAATTCTACATATTTTGGGAAAAAAATATCATATAACTAAATTAGTTTAGCATCAACATCACATGAAGAATACCTAGAGGAGGAACTCAATCTTCTTCCACTACCCCCAAAGTATTAAGAAGAGTTGATTCTCCTAGTTGAGGACACTATTGCTATCAATATTGGACTAAAAGAACATAAAAAAATAGTCAAGCTCACCACTTCCTTAACTCAAAAAAGAATAATAAATAATATATATTTTTCTTATAGAATTCTTTAATGTTTTTAGATGGTCATATACAGATATTATGGGTATTTATAATTCACTAGTTTTACATGAAATTGTGGTCCATCCAAAAGAAAAACCCATTAAAAATAACTTTGAAAAATGCATCCCAATGTTGCACTATTAGTAAAGGAAAAGTTAAAGAAGCAATTAGAGATGTGGTTCATTTGACCCATAAAATATATATATATTATATATCCAACATTTTACTAGTGTTAAAGAATATAGAAGGAATGAGGGTTTGTATTGACTTTTGAGATATCAACAAAGTATGTCCCAAGGATGATTTCCCATTTCAAACTATAGATATGATCGTGGAATTTACAATAGGTCATGAAATGTTGTCTTTAATGGATGGTATTTTAGGATATAATCAAATCACAATAGCTCATTATGACCAACATAAAATAGAATTTAAAATAATTAGGGTACATTTTTTATCAAGTGATACCTTTTGGTCTAAAGAATGTCAAAGACACATACTAAAGACAATGACTATCATTTTTCATGATATGATTACAATATCATTTAGGATTATGTTGATTACATACTTTCTAAATACAAATATAGAGTAGAGCATCTAATAGTAATTTTTTCATCTTTTGGAGAATGAGAGAATATAAGCTTTACTTGAAGCCAAAGAAATGTGTTTTTGAGGTGAAATTAGGAAATTTGTTATGGTTACTTATTTCATGTTATGGCATAGAAGTTGATACTTCTAAAGTATTAGCTATCATGAATGTGCCTCCACCCAAAAATATCAAACAACTTCTTATTTTAGAAGGCAAAATCTAAGCAATCAGATGATTCAGATCTTAGCGTACAAACATTTATCATCCATTCACATTCCTACTTAAGAATGACACTCCTTTAAATTTGAAGGAGAATTGTCATAAGTCATTTGAGCATCTAAAGTAATATATTTCCAATGCACCACTTTTAATTCCACCTATTGTTGATAAGTCTTTCCTTTTGTACATATACATTACTCAGTATACATTAGGAGTATTATTTGAACAATATGATGATAGTGTATCAAAATGGTAGTGAATTGCTTGAGTATAACTTTGGTTTCATATGAACTTAAATATTCCCTAGTGGAAAAGGCATATCTCATGGTTGTTTTTACTTCCCCAAATTTTTCCCATTACATGCTCAATAATCAAACTAAAATCATTACAAAAAAAATACTCTCTTAAGTATCTCTTATCCAAAATAGATTTAAAACGTATAATGGCTAAGTGGGACATGATTCTTAGTGAGTTTGATCTTGAGTATGTTAATAAAAAAGTAATAAAGAGACAAGTACTAGTATATGCACTAGTAGAGGATCCTCTTAAAGATCATACACCTCTAATTACAAGTTACCCAGATGAAGCAATAATGTCCTTTGATGAAACTATAGTTTGTAAAATATATTTTGATGGTTATTTAATAAACCATGGTTTATGGGTAGGTATTATACTAGTCACACCAGATTGGGATTGTATTCCAAAAGCCTTCTAGATCAATTTTCCTAGTACCAAGAACATTATATAATATGAATCCCTTATATATGGTCTCAAAATTTTCATATAGTTGGGTATCCAACATATTCTTGCCTTTGGTGATTCCAAACTTATCATAAATTAAGACAATAATGAATTTCAAGATTGTAATGACAAGTTAATCCCATACAAGAGGATGGTGGATAGTCTTAAGTTATGTTTTAAATTTATACAATTTGAACAAGTGCTATGGATCAATAATGGAGAACATGATGCCATAGAAACTATTGGTTCATTACTTGATATTAAAATAAAACATAGAGTACTTAAGGATACTAGCATATGACACTCTTGACTATGAGATTATTTGTGAGGTTATTGGTCCCACTTCTCCATGGTACACCAATATTTATGCATCTATATAATAACACCCTTCCATCTAATTTAACCCATAATCAATGCAAATCATTCATCAAATTCACATCTCATTATAAAATCCTTGGCCAAACTTTGTATCAAAGAGGCTATGATGGACCATTTTTACCTTGTTTAATTTATAAATAATCTACCTTAGCTATTAGATAAGTTCAAGAGGGAATTTTTGGTGCTCACTATAGTAACATAGTCCTTGCTAAAAATATTTTTCATGAAAGTTATTATTGGCCTACAATGGAATATAATTTTTTTGCTTATGTTAAAAAATGCATACCTTATCAAAATCATGGTGACTTCATACACAACCTTTTGTAAGGTTTGCATCTGATTAAAACACTTTGGTCATTCTTGACATGGGGATTAGACTTCATTGTAAAAATAAATCCTAATTCATCTAATGGACCCAAGAACATCATTACCACCACCAAATATTTTACCAAATGGGTTGAAACAATACCCTTAACATATGCCACTAGAAAACAAATTTATAAGATTATATTGAACCATATTGTTTTCCACTTTGGTATCAAATCCACTATCATCTATGATAATGGAAATTCCTTTAATAATAAAAAATCTAAGGCACTTTTCACTTCCTACCATATCAAACAAAAATTATCCACTCCATATTACCCACATAGAAGCAACCAAGTAGAGGTAATAAATAAAATCATTCTCTCAATCCTTAAATGATTTTTTAATGAGTTTGGGTGTGCTTGCCATACATAAATTTATCCCACCCTATGGGCATATTAAAGTAGAATCCACACACCCATGGGGGTAACCCCATATTCACATATCTATTTTAGTGAGTATATTATACCTATAGAAGTTGATATTTCATCTTTATACATATCCATACAAATTATTATTGATGATGAATCCTACTGTATTTCATGCTTCAGTAAACTTGATATTCTATATGAGAAATGTCTAAATGGATTAAAAAATCTACAAGTATACCAAAAAAAATTCCATAATTATAGGAGTTCAAAATTAGAGATCTTGTTCTAAAAGAGAACCAACAAAGTACTAATTTCAAGAGCGAGAAGAAAGGAAAATTCAAACCCAATTAGTTGGGCCCATATGTCATTATTTCTAAATATGTATCTAGAGATTACAAGTGCGCTACAAAAGATTTAGAGGAGCGTGATGAACCTATGAACATCATGCACCTTAAGAGATTCTATGCCTAATTTATCCTAATGTTTTTTTTATATCTTAAGTGTCAAAAAAATAAAAAATTTAAAAATAAAAAAAATGAGAAAAAGAGAAAAATTATATATCCACAAGTGAAAACTAGTTTACTTATGCTTTAGGCAAGTACCATTTTAAAAATTAGGTTTATGGAACCATGAGTAATCCATTTTCTATATTCACCATAGTTACATGGGGGCATCCCATTATAGTTATCACTTGGATATTCCCACGTTGTCACTTATCTCATCATCCATTTCATAGCATATTAGCTTAAGGTTTGATCCTTGTATTTGTGTAACTATGGCCTTTCTCATGTTAGAATAACATCTTACATATTACCAATTTTATCACATCAGTTTCCAAAAACACTTTTCAACAACATTCTAATTATAGACAAGCACTTAACATGTACATGTCTACTATCATAAATGGATTTGAAACCAAATGTCATAATTCACTTATTCATTTTTTTGGGACTGAAATCACACATCTATTCATCTTAATAAAAAAATCATCAATCAACCCATTTTTTTCATCACTTCCTATATTGCGAATATACATTTGGGTTGATGTCCCCACATGGACTTTATCCATGTGGAATATGTAGGCAACACTTAGAGACATGGGCCCTATAGGGTCAGCTCAACCACTATAATCACCATCATCCCATTTCCCAAATAATGGTGAATTCACTTTTCCAAATTCACTTCCAAATCCATTTAGTTTTCTTAAGGCTTCCTCAATTGATCATTCGACATTGTCATGGATATTGACTAAAAAAGGTATTAACCTAGCATATGATATTTTGCATAGTCATTTTATTTTAGGTATTTTTTAATCTAATTTTAAGTTTTTTTCCTTGTGTGATCATCATTTACTTAAATTTTTTGTGTCTTGTCCTTTACTTGTTTTATTTTATATTTTACTTATTTGTGTGAGCTTTTTCTTTTAGTTTAAATCTATCTTCTTTTCATTCTTTTATTGTTTTTTTTTCTTTTTTATGTCTTTATTTTGGGTCAAAGTTATATTGTGTAATTCAATATAATGTTATTATTTTTTCACATATCATGATGTACTCCGTACATCACAACTTAAATTTTTGTCTTATTTTCAATTATTTAAGTGTTTGTTAAGTCAAGATTGTTTTGTGTATTACATTATAGTGTGAGTATGATTTTCCATATCATGATGCACTTTATTTTTCAAAAAATAATCTTTCAAGTCCTTACACGTATAACATAAAAACTCATCATGATTGTTTCATATCAATTGTGATTATTTTTTTAGTGCTAAATTAAAAATTATGTTGCTCAAATCTTATTAATGTTTGAATTCTAATGTAAAACAAACATAAATAAGGTATCTATCTAACTAACCACCATTTGTACATTTTAAACCATAATAAATAGCTAAGAAGGATTAAAATTTACTATTATAAACCAATAAATCAAGAAAGAAATTACCATACAATGTCTATATAAGTCATATGCCATCCATGAAAAAATAATAAATAATCAATATTTTCCATCACATATCCATAACACAACTCCAATACCTAAAATGAATCATGTACACATATATACAAATCAAATGTATCTATAATATGATACATCTCAAAAATATATATACATTGATACATCATAGTTAAATTAATCTCAAATCTCCCCCAATCCCTTAGATGGGGTATCTATAGTAGGACTAGGATCATGATATTGTGGTGTGATCCTATGAGGACCCATAACACATTATGAGTCTTAACCTATAGATCACTCTGAGTATATTGGATATACACATATCCTTGATAAATATATACTAGTAAAGTACTCTCCAAAGGATGGTGATCGCTAAGCTCATGGAATGACCTCCTCATATAAACTCATATAGTATGTCATCTACTCCATTACTCTCATGTCCTTATCTAAGATCAATAGTTGTCTATGCACTATCAGAATATATCTCACCTCAACTAACTCCACCTATAATGTATCCATCTCCCTCATATACCTATGTGTTATAATTATATCATATGGAGTATAAGTATCTACATCTTGTGTGTATCACTTAACTAACCTAGAAAAAACCTCACCCTATAGTCTGGAAACCTTAGCCTATACACCATCAACCTCTCATTGTAGTTACATCTAATATATACCAATCTCAATCCCAATGAAACATCCATTCTATCCACCTCTCCATAAAATATGAAAACTTATCTCTATAAACATTCAATCTCCACATTACGTGAAATAATCTCTCAATGTAAGTTGTCTAACAGTATCTGATACTCTAAAAATCTAGATAGTCCTTATCTATCTCCCTCATTTTCATGTGTGTATATCAAATGGTACATATTTATATACCCTATATCCCTCTCCTCATCAATATAAATAAATACCAAAATATTATTTCCTCTTCCAACTAGATCATCTATAATATCTCTCATGATTGTATCATCACATGTATCATATCTCACAACCACTTCCTCAAGTTGTGTGTCATCTCCCATCGATATCCTATAACCAACCCATACCTTGAATCCATCTCATCCTTATCTCCCTTTATCTCATCCTTTTATCCCTCCTCTCTATCATATCACTACTCTCCTAATCATCATGATAAGCCTTGTATCTTATGGGTGTTGACCAAATTTGACCTCTTGGTCAAATTTAAACACCCCTAGATAAAAATTTTGGTTTTAAGAATTTAAATTGTTCATAAATTATTGTCATAAGAGTATTATATTGTTATATACTATATTTTAAGGTCACATTAGTTTAGTCCTTGCCACATTATTCAAATTATCCATTTAGGAGTCATTTTATGTCATTTTGAGGGTCATTAATGTATCTAACATGTTTACCAAGGTGATTAGGTGTCCAAAATTAGTGAAAAACATCAAATGAGTCAGTTGGTATGTCTGAAATGTTAGTTACATTAGATACTTGTAGGTTCCCTGACTAAAATTATAAAATTTAGCCTAAAAAGGGGGAAATTGGCACTTATATAAATTCTTGGGAAGTGTGCCACATGAATAATTTGATGGGGGGGGGTTCATAAAAGATTATAATATTAGTATAAATGATTTTATTTCTCTATAAATATCATTTTTATGCTCAAAACCATTTTGCACTTTTTCTCTTTTGGGACAGATTGGACAAACCTTTAGGTTTTTTCTCAGTTTGAGAAGTATAAGCACTTTCAAAAAAAAATTTATCTTGGGAGATTATTTTAAACAATAATAAATTAATTTTAATATATGGATCTTGTATTTTGGTCAATATTGATTTACTAAATTTTTTAAGATGTTGACTGTGCAGATTTGATGGATGTTTGGTGAACCCTATAGGTTTTGGCTCATTCCTATCAAGTCTATATAAACCAATTGATCATTTTGGATCTAGAGGATTTTAGATTCCTCCTAAAATTTTATCCAATATTTTTTTCACTTTTTATGAAATTTGGATGAAATTTTTTGGCCCATTATGTAGGGAGCTGTCACCATGTATGGTCTTAATTAATGTTTTTGGTTTGTTGAGTGAATTATTCTTGTAGGTGACTCTTAAAATTGGTATATGGTGATACATAAGTCTCAAATAAATATTTAAACCTTTATGAATTTTTTTATCTCACCATTACATCCCTTAAATTCATTCATAATCTTGATTTCCTTCTTATGCCATTTTCATGCTTACCTTTCAGTTTAAAATTCATAACCAGGCTTGGTTCCCCTGTACTCAGTGGAAATAAGGGTGTTTTGATCTTAAAATATTTTTTAGGGTGAATTATACTCCCTTTTCATATGAAAATAGACACACATTTGGCTGTGTGGTCATGTTATGAACTAGTTTAGTCATGTAATGTCTTGGTTGATGGATTCAATGAACATACAAGTGAGTGCAATCCAAAAAGAAGAGTTTTGAAAATGATCTCAAGGTGTAATTTAAGGATATTTTCATTTTTAAGTTTAATATTTACATTTTAGGTACTAGGAGGTACCTAATCAAGCAATGACAACATTCTTTCAACTCTCACTACCTTGCAATTCTAATTTACACCTACAAGCTACTCCATAAATGGGGAAGGTCTAAAATATTTTCAACCCTATTAAAGACCATGCTAAGGAATATTAGGATTATGAAATGGAATCTATATATTCCATATAAAATATTGGAGGGAGTCATATCCATGGCATCAAGATGACTGTGTTTCCAGGCCTGCAGTCCCTAAAAGATGCAAAAAGAGGCCTAAAGGGTTTTTTGAAGGTCTCATAGGACATGCCACATAATATTATAGAGTTTCTTATTTAATTGATATTATATCACTGGTATATACTAAATCCATACCAATTTTAAATTGGAAATAACAAAGGTAAGGTGGTTTTACGTCACCTCAAACGTACCTTGAAACACACTAAAATTTGATAGTGATGTCTACAGGTTGAGAGAGCAAAGAGGTCCCATTGGCATAAATGAGAAAGTGAGGTTTTTGTTTCCAAAATAAAATTTAAAATAGTAAATATCAAACTTGTTTTACCTCAAACCCACTTATAAACTCTGAATGTTTCTCTCCTTATGCACTTAGGTGTCTGTACATAGGCCTGATTGACACCGACAACTGTGAGAAGATGAAGGGTACCATGGAATGAAAACTAAAGAGACTAATTTGAGAAAATTGTATTGAAAAAGGGTACTAAAATTACATATAGAAACCTCATAGTGATATAATAAGGCAAGACAAATGGTCAAGCATAATATCATGACTATGCAGGTGGCTTCAAATGTGCACCTATAGTAAAAGAGGTCAAAACACTGACCTTAAAACATGAAAAGGATGTTGTTCCATGATCTCAAGGGTGTAAATAGTTACAATAAATCACTTAATTATTTATGGTAATATTATAAGGTCTTGATACACCATTAAAGAGTTTAAATCATCATTAAACACTTATAACAAGCCCTTAAATTCATGAAAACATAGTCATGTGGAATACCTTGGTAGTGAGGTAGAAGTTTCAAGTTTGTACCTTATTTGGAACTTTAAAATTTATTATACATGAAATTAACAATAAAGGACCTCAGGGAATCTATTGGAAGCCTAAAAGCAACATCCAGATAGCCTAAATCTTTCCAAGATGCACCTTATAGGAGTAGAATATGGTCTCAGTCTAGTCAAGGTAGGGATATCCTCCTTGAGGACTAAATAAGGAATTAATGTATAGTTTAAGTGTTTAATTATTCAAAACCAAGATAAGGGGAGTATTTTTACCAAGTAAAAAATGAATAAGGTCCTTAAAACATTAAACAAGCATTGGACCTACACCAATAGGTAGCATACTAATCTTGAGAAGGAAGGATGCTCAATATTGAGCCTAAACTTGATAAAATGATGGATAAAAACTTCCATGAGATTTTAAAAATTAGATAAGGTGTGTATTTTGTTCCTAAGGACCAAACTTAGCTCAAGTAACCTAAAACCAGGCCTGAATAGGGATATCCTTATTGGCAGTCAGACCTAGCTAGGTTTCTAAGAGCATGAGGAAGGGTTTAAGGGGTAAATAGCTAGGAAATGGTTTTAATACATTATGGGAGGAATTAATGATCATTACATATCCTAATAAATCTTAATACAACCACTAAAGTCTCCAAACCCAACCTATATTGTGCCTACCCTCAAATTTTTCCTTTTCAAAAGTCTACCTAACAAATTTGAGGATTTGGAGGGTCAAATGGAGGAGTTAAGAGGTAAAGTTTTTTACAAATCATAATTATGATTCATTTAAGAGGATACAATAATCAATTTTATAAGTTAAATAGTGAAAACCCTCTTTGTTTTGTCTCAAAGTAGAGGTAATTTTTTCATGCATAAGGAGATAGTTTGAAGGGAGAATGATGAAATTGATGACAAAGGGAAAAAAAGGATTAGAATATGTTTGGAGAAGTAGAGGAAACCTATTAAAATATAAAAAAACCTTACTATAAGTCTTTAGATAAAATAGGGAACCCTATATAATAAGGGTTATAGTCAAGTGTGAAGGAAAGCTTTGGGGTTAGAAGCCAAATTGGAATTCATATGAATTTTCAACCTAATATATGATTTATAAGTGATAAATTAATGTTTATAGGTATTTTGGGTGTGTTAAATCCATCACATTGAAAATATAACCATTTGAGGGTCAAGAGGATATCAAAGATGTAGGCAGACCTATTAGCAAGGTCTAGGCCTAAAACCAAATAGGGGTCAATTTCCATTTTAATATTTTGGAAATACATTATAATGGTTGGAGGAATTTTTTAGGTTATAAAAATATGATACAACCCTTTGTTTTTAAATAAATTCTCCAAGAAGACATTTTTGGTTTAGGAAGCATTTAGACCCCACTACGAAGAAAAAATGAGCTTAAATGTCAACATCAAGTTCTTAAAACTTCCATCAAGATTTTAGTGGGACCTTGAGCCATTGCATTAAGTTTAAGGAGGTATTTTAGGATATATAAATGTAATTTTATCATATTTATAATGTGCCATGGCTACGAACGAATGCTAAGAATGAAAACCACTTCAAAACCATTGTAAACCCTCTTTAGGACCTGATGGTGAAAATGAGTCTAAAAGTAAATCTAGATGGATGAATTTGAACATTATTGATGAAGAGAAGTTGTTTAAAACTCCATGAGTATAAAATACATGAGATTAGATTGTACATAACTATACAAACTATGGGTAGAATAGTGTTTTTCTCACCAATTTTTTATGTTTTATAGGGTTTGTAATGTTTCAGAAGGTGAAACCAAGTTTTATGGGAGGATAAATACCTACTATAACTCCCTATGGTAATTTGGTCCTATTAAAATTTGTATAATCATCTAAACTAAAGCTCAATTTTTAGCTAGTAAAAACTAACATGATGCACATAAAGGTAAAAAACATGGAAACTCCAAGTAGGCTCCCTTTTAAGGTGAAATTGAGAGATATAAGACTATGTAAGAGGTTTAAAATTTTCATTAAACCATTAAAAAGTATTTTTATGTGTAACTCAAGGCATATTTGAGGACAAATGTGAAGGGTAGTAGAAAAGGGAGTTTCTTGGACTGCATGTAGTGATTGCTCCATTCCAGGAGTTTCCAAATGAATAAGATCAAAAAAATGCATGAAATTTAATACCTAAAGACCCTCAATCTCATTTCAATCACAAATAATACCCCTAGTTATTGGTGGGACGTTCAAATAGGTGAAAATAATGAAGATAGTTTTCTATGCACAAACGTGGAGTTTTATGCCATTTTTTCACAACTTTAATGATTTGTTTAGATAATTATACATGATAACATGGCATGGATATTACCAAATGTCTTATATATGAAATTTTAACTACTTTTCTCAGGTTAACACATTTCTAAGTGACTTTTGTACTCCCCTTCTATATCTCTTCCCTTTTCTTCTATAAATTGAGCCTTCTTAGCTATTGTATGAATCTCTGTACTGCCTATGGTGAATACATACCAAATTTTTTCCTTGAATAAATAAATAAAATTAATTTTAATTGATTCTAAGAATTTAATAAGTTTACATGATAGTGTTTATTCTTGTGCAAGTATGATGTTTATTTACCTTCACATGTTACTCCTATTACTACCTAGTGTGTTATGATTTCTTTCTTGCAGGTCAAAAACAAGTGTCAATTGAAGTTTTAGGTATAGTGAATAGATAAATAAATAGAGTGTCTTATAATTCCTATTTCCTAAGTCTTCCTAACCCATTCTATCTCATAGACCCCATGTTGAAGCATTTATGTGTGAGAGAGAGAGTTTATATTGAGTGAAGTGTATATGTATCTTGTTCTTGGTTCTAAGTACATGTCAAAGGTATGAGTAGAGAAAATAATTTGGTTTATTACCCCCATATAATAGGTTTAATTTCATTTAACCTCTATCCCTTTTCATTCCTTGAGTTTAGTAGTAGGATTTGAGCTATAATTGATACATCAAGAGGAGCTATCCCCTAATCTAGAGATCCAACTCCTAATAGGGATACCCATATCCCTAAGGTGATTCCATTGTCTCACTTGAGTGAGGATAATATTTTACCATCTCATCATTGGATGTAATTTCAAGTGACAATAGGTGCCTAACTAATCTAGCTACTAATATTTATCTCCAAGCATATAGAGTATATGGCACAATCAGTATCATCATTTGTTATCTATCCCACCACTCAACATATTCATATACTATACCTACATCAATAACCTGTCTCATATATTCCAAGATCATTATCTACACATGAGTCAAGCTATACTCAACAATTTGAGAACTAATACCTAGTCCCCACTGTGATCTTTCCCTAATAAACCATACAAACACATGTGAATTGACTGGTATGTGTTGTCTTGAAACAAACAACCAAAAAACTCTATTTATACTATATCTATTAATAAACTAGTCATGTAAACCCATAATAGAAGACTGAGTCTTCATATAATCCATGTATAATACATATTTCAGCCACTATAAGTTTATCTTCTTGTATGGTCTCCATATAATCTAGTCCTCACCAAACTCATTAAATTCTCTCATATACCACTCCAAATATCCTGAGTGTGGTATTTGTATACCAATGATCATATTCCATCTATATGTGATGGGATCATCTACTCATGTCATGCTCATATGTCCTATGAGTTGCTTCACCACAATGTGTTTCCAACACCATACTTGTAATAGACTCAAATGACCTATCTCCTTCCCATATGAATACATTGTATGGTGTAATTATCTATAAAAGGGAACTAAAATGCAATTACCCCTTGAAAATATCTCTCAAATATCCATCATATCACCTATCAGATCTAGTAGTCCAATCTAGCATAACCTATTGCTCTTGCTAGGTAGTATAATGCCACTAATAATAGTAATGAGAATAAATGTCACTACATCCATCTCTAAGTCTAAATATGTGTCAATGTACACAACACCTTGACCACCATAATCTAATCCTCAGCAAAAAACATATATACTTATATCCCTTATGATCCTTATCCATAGTAAAACTGTATACCCCATATCAATATCCTCAAGACCTATCATACATCTTCAAGTGTAATTACCATCTCACCTATCAGTAGGTAAAATGTAATCATCTCACTATTCCATCTCTTAGACAATGCAATCACCAATGATTTATTAGCTTGGATATCTAGCATCTCTATAATGTAAGATAAACTAGTCACATCTCAAACCCAAAATTCATACTTTATAAATCTCACAAATTGTGAAAGTGCACATAATCTCTACTCTCATTTCACCAAAACTAGTAATACCTCTTAAAAAACACATAGTAGCAAAAATTTAATCCTAAAATATATCTAAAATCATCCCAATCATTATTAAAAAAACATTATTTTCATATACTATCCATCCATCAGGCAACCATGTATGTTTCCTTGGCTAATAAGCATTAAAATCCAAATCTAGTGATTTTACCACTATTTAAATAATTTTTCCAATGGATTTGATGAATTCACTACTAACATTGATGAATTCACTACACTTATGTCCAATTTCACTATTAGGGTCTTTAATTTCATGATTCACCTATTATTCTATTTTCTATTGCAATTTCACTACTCTTATTTAGGATTTTGTTGTAAATTTTAGTGATTTTTCTAATGTTAATCATAAAATCACTAATCCCCTAAACTATTAATATTTTGATTATTTTTTTACCTAATTTTATGATTTTGATACATTTATTTATGATTTTGTAATTACCTTTGATGAATTCACTACTTTCATAGCCAAATTTGCTATTGGGTCATTAGAAAAATCATTTTAGTCACCTTTAAAATGAAATAAATAACCAAATATCAACAATTCAAAATTCGAAATTACACTGACTACCCATTGCTCTCCAGCCTCTTATATCTCCTCACTCACTCATTATGGTACAAGTGAATTGGAATATGATCCATCTTTTTCCAAATCCTTGGAGCAAATTTCTTCATTCAAGATTTACTCACAAATCACTTCAATAACAAATCTTACATAAATGATTTTAAAAATCACCCTTCCCTCTATATATATCCCCCTCCTAATTTGAATATTTTTTCTTCCATTTTGTCATTTTCATGTTTTACACCCATTTTTCTTCAAACTTCAAACCCGCAATTCATCAAAGTGTTATAAATCTTTATCAAAACTTGTAACTATCAATCCCATAAAATTTTAATCACATTAGACAACCTATATTTTTCATTTTTATACTTGTAACTTACCATCATCAGGATATATCATTCCCACATATGCTCATGTAACCCCATAAGTCTTAAGCACCATCTAAGCATGTAGTTCATAAACGACAAATATTATTTTTCTAATCTATTCTCTAGTATTAAACTAGGGAAACTCTTTTTAAACATATTTAAACCTTGTACGTATTCGATAAATTTTTAATAATTTGATTTAATGATGATAATAATTATTACCACTTCATCATTTTCCTCTTAATTATTTCAATATTTCATTCACATCCATTTATCCCTATGAACATTTCAAAGGGTGTCATCACATTAATTTTCATTCATCTAGAGAAACTTCTTTTTCTCAATCATCAATGCCTACTTCTACTATTATTTGAAATGGTATTGCTTTGCAACACCATTTCAAAGAGGGGAAAATGTAGACACCTAGATTTCATTTAGTGTTGAAATTAACTCTTCTTCTTCTTCTTCTTCCCTATTTCAAATTCAAACTAATATAATTTCCCCCTAAAACTAAAATAATTGAATAGTTCTTAATTATTGAATTCATGTTATATCCTAATTTATTTAATAAATCTATATTTTACACCTCACCTATACAACCTCACATTTATATCAATCACATGTTGACTCATCCAAACACTTCCTTAACTGCCTCGACCACTTGGTGATTCACCTTAGAACTTTTCAACTAATTTAACCCTTTTTTATTACTCAACCAACCAAATCCCCTTTTTATCAACCTATAGAATTGGTCATCATCCTCATGGATGAGAATTAATTCTATGCTATTTATTATTTAAATAATTATAAATATTCAAACAATATTCCACCATTAGATCGATCCCTAAAAAAACCTATAAATAGATGTGCAAGCCATCACTTTCAATCATACTTTTACTAATGAAGTGATATAAAATTATAAAGAGAATCCCAAGTGAATAAAATCTATTTAAAGCTCATTTATATACCAAAACACTTCCAAAATTCCCTTGCATTAGAGAATATTTAGCAACCAAATTTAGAGAGAAAACCCACTTTGAATCATAATGGAGGAAGCTCACGGTACTTCAAAGGTATAAGTTTATGTTTTACATTTCTTGCATTTGTATCTCTATCCTAGATTGATTAGTTTATATTAGATTTCATTTGAAATTTTTTATCTTATCTTAGTTTTCTTTTTTAGATTCCCTGCATGCACTATGCATGATCTAATATAAAAAAGAAACACATTCTCTCTAGTAGGAGAGGTATTCACATTCACTACTCAAGATATTGATTCAAGATTAGTGCTTTCACCTTGGGATGAAGTAGAAACCTTACTTATGAGATATATTACTTGTGATGGTAGATATTTAGTGATTTACTCTCTTCATTTCAAAAAATTTAACCATTTGAGACATAATGTTCATGTTAATGTGCCTCACCTATTTGTACATCCTTTAAGAAATATGGCTATAAAAGTTATTAGAGGGATAAAATATGTAATAAATCATCATTCCTTAATAAATTTTATAGTTAAAAAGGTACTGCATAATAATACACCTTAATGGTCATGGGATGGATTTGTTTATATATTTTACACTCTATAGGATTAGCTTGCATAATCTATCCAGGAAAAATAGAAAATGAAAGAAACTACCTTGCATAATAAGAAACCATGGAAGGTTGTACTTTAAAGGTAGCCTAATCCATGGGAATAACCTATTTAAATTTTATAATCAATTGATAATAGTCCACATGTATAAAATAGTAGTAGAGGATAGTTGAAAAAATACTTTTTCTAAGGGTCCTAGTATAGTGGCACGATAACATGTAATAGTTTAAGTTTGGATGTATGATGAGGGATATAAATGACTCTAATCTCACATATTATTATCATATAAATCATTTCTATTTTAGCCATTGTTATATCCCCCACTCATAACTTTATCCATATTTTAATTCTTATTACATGTGTTTACTATTGTGATATAAATTAAGGATTTCTAGATGAAATAATACAGGTTAATGACTTATATGTGGATTCAATAATACATATGTATTAGACACCAAAATACATAAGTGATAATGATATATTTATTTTTTAATGGTTTGTAGCCATTGATTATATAACCCCTACAATCATTGGTTGGTTAGACATTGGAGACATAAACACCCACAACAACTGGGAGCCACCTGTGGCCATTGAGTATGTACAACCATATTAACTAAATTATGGACACCTATAACTAGTAATATAGATTCACATTTTTGGCCATGATAATTTTTGCACATTTAGAACTAAAATAATCAAAGATATAAGGATTTGAATTTGATTCCATAAATCTAACGATGAACAAATTCAATATTTCATATCCATTTTAGTTCTTTTATTATTGAAACCAAATAATTAACTATTTGTATTTTATCAATGTCCTTATATTTTGGGACAACCATATATATAAAATTATATCCATTATATTCTAAGGAATATTTAATAAGGATATGTCTCCCCTATATAAGGAGCATAGCTGAGATCACAAAAAGATTAGAAACAGTTAGTTAAGTAATATAAATAATTAGAGAGTTGGATTGATTGGAATTTTTAATTATGTTATATAAAAACTACTGTGAAATAAAACCAATTGAATAATTAAAATTCATGTAACAAATAATATAGGTCAAGATCTAACCTGAATGAGGCAATGCCCACTAACAAATATTTGGTAGAATAATTTCTTGTCTATTAGTATTATTTTCATTTATATATTTTTTTAACTAAACGGGGTAAAAATTTATTCAAAAAATAGGCAAAAACACCAAGTTACATAGGTTTATCCTTCTCAACCAGAGTAAAAAGCTTCTGGGAGAAGCTCATAGGCAACAGATTACAGTCAAAAATTTTCCATTGGGGGCCCTGCTCAGAGGCCCATTTCGCCAGGCAATCCGCCACCACATTCCATTCCCGTGGGATGTGCTTAAAACTCACAGAGTCCAACATAGTGGTTAACTGAAGAATCTGTTGCACCACCACAGCAAGCTGCCAGTCTCCACTGTCAAAATTACGGTTATTAAGCAACTTAATCACCACCTGTGAGTCCGTCTCGCAGATGATATTGCGCCACCCCTGCTGGCAGGAAAGATGTAAAGCTTGTAACATAGCCAGCGCTTCCATGTAATTATTAGAAAAATATCCCTTGTACACAGAAAAAATGAATTGAAGGTTTCCGGCTGAGTCACGACCAGCACCCCCAATTCTAGCATCACCAGGATTGCCACGCGAGGAACCATCCGTATTGATCTTTAAAGTTCTGAGCGGAGGAAGGGTCCAGCGCCCCAATCTATTAATCGGCCCCTGTCTCTGCCTAACACCACGGCTAGGACGCAAGGACTGGGTAATTGGCAGGCTTTCCAAGTGCATCCCAGCAATGCTGTAAAGAAGACCACGGTCCACCCTGTCCAGCTGCACCGAATTGTTACCTTTGGCCGCTAAGGTCTCAGCCAACGCACTTTGAATTTTCCCCCAGAGGACGTCAGGACTCAGCAGCTCTCCACGGAATATGCGCCTATTGCGTTCAATCCACAGCTGCCACAAAATAAATGTAGGCCCAGCTGACCAGGCAGATTGGAGGATGGGAGCTTGAGAGGGAGGAAGAGGCAGACGGCTCCAGAATTCAGCAAGTGAAGAGGGGTGCCAGCAGGGTCTGCGCCAAGCACTCCACCACTTGTGCCATATCCACTTAGCGTAAGAGCATTGAAAAAAGAGGTGCGCCCCTGTTTCCTCCTCCGTGCAACAGAGAACACACCTGGAAGGGCCTATGAAACCACGCTTGCTCAAATTATCCCATGTAAGACATCTATTGTGGACAAGCGTCCACAAGAAGAAATTGCACTTCGGCCAGGTAAAGGAGTTCCAAACTCTCTTTCCCCACATGAAGTTAGCTGCCCCAAACAGTTGTTTAGACAGGGCGTGATATCCCGCGGAGACCGAATAGCACCCAGTTGAATCATCCCCCCAGGCCAGCACGTCCTGACCATGCAGGGAGCTGTAATGTCTGGAAGCTAGAATTTGAGAAAGCTCCTCATAGCTTTCCCTAGAGCCTCCCGGTGGCCAATCCGAAGAGTTTTTCCATCTAAAGCTAGTAGCCATGCCCAGATTGAATTCCTCCTTATAATGGGCAACATTGGTCCAGCCCTCAGCTTGAAAAACATCACATAACTGCTGGAGGTGCGGGTGGGAAGCTAAGAGTGGGGGTAGCCCATCCCACGAATCCTCCCAAAAAAGAGCCTCCGCTCCAGTGTGACAGATCCAAAATAAACCCCGTTTAATGTTAGGGTGTGGAGCTAAAAGCTTCACCAAGGAGCATAGACAAACAGGTTCGGGTCTACACAGACACCGGCGTCGGTCAGGAGAGACCGACGTCGGTCAGTTTCAGTTCAGAGGCGCCGACGTCGGCAGTATGGCTGGCCGGCGACGGTCACAGGCAAACAGACAGGAACCGACGTCGGTTACCTGCGTGTCCAGAAAGCGAGTGTTTGCATGGTGAGTTTGAGTTGTGAACTCAAACTCACGTCTCTATTATTAGCTATGTTATTTTTAGAGCCCTTGTTGAAGAGGTTAACTGTTTGTTGTAAGAGCATGCTCAAGTTTCCTATTTCTATATGTAGGAGAGATCTTCTAAGCTATTGTAAGAATTGATGATGAGAGAGTGTAATAAAGTATGAGTAGAACATTGTAAATGTTTGAAGGACTGTACTTTAGAGAGAGCTCTTAAGGAATAGAGATCTAGTGAGAGATCTTGTGTGCATCTGAGAGAGGTGTGGAAGAACGAAGTTTCTTCAAATTGTATTCCTATTGTAAAGAGTTTCAATACAAGTTTTCAGGGTGTTTTCTTGTATATCTTGTTCTGTGCTATTTATCATTTCAGTTACTTATCTATCTGATTATTTCCGCGTTTATTGCTTTCACAAGTGTAATCCATTGTTGGTTGATCCCCAACAAGTGGTATCAGAGCTCAGGTTCACTAACAGGTTGTTCAGATCTGTGTAGTGTGTTTGGATTACAGGTTGCTCACAGGGATTTCTGTTTGAGTGGGAGAAGCAATGGCAGAAGAAAGTAAGTTGAGAATGGAAAAGTTTAATGGCAAGAACTATCAACACTGGAGAATGCAGATAGAGGATTATCTGTATCAGAAGGATCTTTACTTACCGTTAGGTGGGATTGCAAAGAAGCCCAAGGACATGGAGGATGAAGAATGGGAAGTTCTTGATAGAAAGGCTCTTGGGTCTATAAGACTGAGTCTGGCCTCCACTGTGATATCTAATTTGTCACAGGCAAAAACTACGGTAGAGTTAATGACTACGTTAGCAAATCTGTATGAAAAACCCTCAGCTTCAAATAAGGTATATTTAATGAAGCAGTTATTTAATTTGCATATGCAAGAAGGTGGATCTGTCTCTAATCACCTAAATGATTTTCATGGTATTGTTAATCAGTTAAATTCAGTCAATATTGTATTTGAAGATGAAATAAAAGCTCTTTTGATATTATGTTCTTTGCCTGAAAGCTGGCATGGCTTAGTAATGGCAGTTTCTAATACTGCATCTGCATCAAATATTTTGAAAGTAGAGGATGTTGTTAGTGTTATCTTGAATGAGGAAATACGCAGGAAAAGCACAGAAGAGGCATCCGGGAACGCTTTAAGTTTTGAGAGCAGGGGAAGGCAAAAAGAGAAGAGCAAGAAAGGCAGAGCAAGATCTAAGTCTAAAGGGAAAGGCAGGTCTAAATCCAGAAATGGCAGGAAGCCACAATGCTGGAATTGTGGAAAGATGGGGCACATAAGCAGAGATTGTTGGTCAAAGCCTAAGGAGGACAACCAACACGAAGGAAAGGAAGAAGCCAAGATTGCAGGTATTGCACAGGATGCTTTAATTTTCTCTCTGCATAATAATATAGAATCTTGGGTAATAGATTCTGGTGCATCTTTTCATGCTACTCCTAACAGGGAATATTTCAGTGACTATATCCAAGGGGATTTTGGAATAGTATACTTAGGGGATGACGAACCTTGTAAGATTACTGGCAAAGGTAAAGTGTAGTTAAAGATGCAGAATGGCAACACGTGGGTGTTGAGAGATGTGATGCATGTTCCTAGTCTGAAGAGAAATTTGATTTCTACAGGTAAACTAGGTGATGAGGGTTGTACAGTAACTCTCACAGCAGATTCTTGGAAGGTGACCAAGGGTGCACTCGTTATTGCCAGAGGTAAGAGAGAAGGTACTCTCTATTTGTGTAATTGTGTTATTAACAAATCTCTTTCAGTTTTATCTACTTCAGATGTGGATGCTAAATTGTGGCACTCAAGGCTTGGCCACATGAGTGAGAAGGGGATGTCAATTCTTAAGTCTAAAGGTATGCTTTCAGATTTGAAAAGTTTGGATCTAGAATTTTGTGAGCATTGTGTATTTGGAAAACAGAAAAGGGTTAGTTTCCTCAAGACTGGGTCTACTAAGAAAAGGCAGAAGTTGCAGCTTGTTCACACAGACGTGTGGGGACCGGCTCAGGTAGCCTCTATTGGCGGATCACGGTACTATGTCACATTCATAGATGATGCTACAAGGAAGGTATGGATCTACTGTATTAAAAAGAAATCTGATGTTTTTGAGACTTTCAAGATTTGGAAAGCCATGGTTGAGAATGAAACAGGCAGAAGATTGAAGTGCTTGAGATCCGATAATGGCGGTGAGTTCTGCAGTCTAAAGTTTAACTGGTATTGTTACACTCACGGAATCCGTAGGCAAAGGACGGTTCCAAGGACACCTCAGCAGAATGGTATTGCTGAAAGGATGAACAGAACTATTATGGAGCGTGCAAGATGTATGAGATTGCATGCAGGGTTGCCCTTAGAGTTTTGGGCAGAAGCAGTTGACACCGCAGTGTACCTGATCAACAGAGGACCCTCTACAGCGCTGGATGGTGGAATTCCAGAAGAGGCATGGACAGGTAAAAAGGTTGATCTTTCATATCTCAAAGTTTTTGGTTGTGAAGCCTTTGTGCACATAGATAAGGAAAATAGAAAGAAGCTTGATGCTAAGTCTATGAGGTGCACGTTTATAGGCTATGGCTCAGATGATTTTGGTTTCAGATTTTGGAATCTAGGAACCAACAAGGTAATTAGGAGCCGTGATGTTGTTTTCAATGAAAGAGTGATGTACAGTGATCAGACAAGGAAGCTAGATCAAGCTGGGCAGAGCAATAATGAGTTGGACGAAGTTATGGTCCAAAATGAGCTCGCGGGAAAAAGAAATAATCACTTACAGGAAAACACAGAGACCGACGTCGGCAGGTTTGGCACCGGCGTCGGCAATACAGAAACCGATGTCGGTCACACAGAGACCGACGTCGGCAGACCAGGCACCGGCATCGGCCAGGAAGAACCGGCGTCGGCCAGTAACAGGTCTACAGGTGGTCGAGGTCGGTCACTGTCAGAAAATTTGGATGGACAGATTGTTGAAAACGAGTCCAAGACACCAATCAGGAGGTCGGAAAGGGTGAGTAAGCCTCCAATTAGATATTCTCCTTCCTTATATTATTTATTGCTAACTGATGGTGGAGAACCAGAAAGTTTTGAAGAAGCATTACAGGTGGAGTCCAGGAGTAAGTGGGAGCGTGGCATGGTTGAGGAGATGGAGTCCTTAAGAGAGAACCAAACATGGGATTTGGTTGAATTGCCAGCTGGTAAGAGAACACTGAAGAACAGATGGACCTACAGGTTAAAGGAAAGTGAGGATGGTCAGATGAGATACAAGGCCAGATTGGTTGTAAAAGGTTTTACACAAAAGCCAGGTATTGACTTTGGCGAGATTTTTTCTCCAGTTGTTAAGATGACTTCTATAAGGGTTGTATTGTCCTTGGTTGCTTTTGAGGATTTGCATCTCGAGCAGCTAGATGTTAAAACAGCATTTCTTCATGGAGATTTAGATGAAGAAATTTACATGGAACAGCCAGAAGGTTTTGAGGTCAAGGGTAAGGAGAAACTAGTGTGCAGGTTAAAGAAAAGCTTGTATGGCCTCAAGCAAGCTCCAAGGCAATGGTACTTAAAATTTGACAGGTTTATGACTGAGCATGGTTTCAGTAGGTGTCAATCAGACCATTGTGTATATTTTAAAAGATTTGATAACGGTAGATACATTATTCTATTGTTGTATGTAGATGACATGCTGGTTGCAGGGTCTCACATGCAGGACATCTCAGAGCTTAAAGTGAAGTTAGCTCAAACGTTTGCCATGAAGGATTTGGGAGCAGCTAAGAAAATCCTTGGCATGAGCATCAAGAGAGACAGAGAAAATCACAGGTTGATATTGTCTCAAGAAGACTATGTGGACAGGGTGTTGAAACGGTTCAACATGCAGGATGCAAAACCGGTAAGCACACCTTTGGCAGGACATTTCAAGTTAAGTAAAGAACAATGTCCCAATTCACATGATGAGGTAGAGTACATGAACAAGGTTCCATATTCTTCTGCAGTAGGAAGTTTGATGTATGCAATGGTGTGTACTAGACCAGATATTGCCCAAGCAGTGGGAGTAGTAAGCAGGTATATGGCCAATCCAGGAAAGGAACATTGGAAAGCAGTACAATGGATCCTTAGATATCTGAGAGGAACCAGCAGTAGACACTTATGCTATGGAGGTTCAGATACATCTCTACATGGCTATGTAGATTCAGATATGGCAGGGGATTTGGATGGCAGGAGGAGCACCACAGGTTATGTTTTTACTGTAGGTGGGACGGCAGTTAGTTGGATATCTAAGTTGCAGAAGGTTGTAGCCTTGTCAACTACAGAAGCAAAATATATTGCAGCTACAGAAGCTAGCAAGGAGATGATATGGATGACACGATTCTTAGTAGAGCTTGGAAGGGAGCATGGGAGTTGCAGATTGCATAGTGACAGTCAGAGTGCAATCCATTTGGCTAAGAACTCAGCGTTTCACTCAAGAACCAAGCACATACAGCTAAGGTACCACTTCATACGACAGGTATTGGAAGAGGGCGAGTTGAAGCTGGAGAAAATCCATACAGACAAGAATCCTGCTGATATGCTAACAAAGCCGGTTACTAAGGAGAAGCTGAATCTTCATTCAACTTCTATTGGTCTTCACGATTGAGTTGAAGATGGAGGAGCTAGAAGATATTGCTGTACAGGTACTGGTGCAGCTGGTTTATCTCCAAGTGGGAGATTGTTAGGGTGTGGAGCTAAAAGCTTCACCAAGGAGCATAGACAAACAGGTTCGGGTCTACACAGACACCGGTGTCGGTCAGGAGAGACCGACGTCGGTCAGTTTCAGTTCAGAGGCGCCGACGTCGGCAGTATGGCCGGCCGGCGACGGTCACAGGCAAACAGACAGGAACCGACGTCGGTTACCTGCGTGTCCAGAAAGCGAGTGTTTGCATGGTGAGTTTGAGTTGTGAACTCAAACTCGCGTCTCTATTATTAGCTATGTTATTTTTAGAGCCCTTGTTGAAGAGGTTAACTGTTTGTTGTAAGAGCATGCTCAAGTTTCCTATTTCTATATGTAGGAGAGATCTTCTAAGCTATTGTAAGAATTGATGATGAGAGAGTGTAATAAAGTATGAGTAGAACATTGTAAATGTTTGAAGGACTGTACTTTAGAGAGAGCTCTTAAGGAATAGAGATCTAGTGAGAGATCTTGTGTGCATCTGAGAGAGGTGTGGAAGAACGAAGTTTCTTCAAATTGTATTCCTATTGTAAAGAGTTTCAATACAAGTTTTCAGGGTGTTTTCTTGTATATCTTGTTCTGTGCTATTTATCATTTCAGTTACTTATCTATCTGATTATTTCCGCGTTTATTGCTTTCACAAGTGTAATCCATTGTTGGTTGATCCCCAACATTTAATCAACTGAGTGCCTATTTTGAGAGTATGCCAAATCATGGACCCACCCCGCTCAAGAGACAACCGAGCAATGTCAGAGGGCTGCACCCCCGGAAAGTATTTGAGAGTCAGAATGCGGGCCCAAGGTTGGGACTGATTGGAGCACCATCTCCAGTACAATTTGGCCGCAAGGGCCTGGCTGGCCAGGATGGCCGACCTTAGCCCAAGGCCTCCGTCCTTCTTCGGCCTGCAGACGGTGTCCCAGTTAACCAAGCTCCACTTGGTATTGGTTAAATTACCACTCCACAGAAATTGCCGCCAGAGGGCATCAAATTCTTTGAGAAAATAGATCGGAGCAGCCTGCACCATGCATCGGTAGACCGGCAACGCTTGAATCACCAACTGTAAAAGAGTGACTCTCCCTGCAGTGGAGAGCCATCTATGAGTCCAGTGGCTAACTTTGTCTCTGAGTCTAACTAGCACACCCTACCAAAAGAGTCGTGGCTGCCTGCCCATCACAATGGGAATCCCCAAATACGTAACCGGCAGGGTTTGAACTTGGAATCTCATGATGGCCGCTATCCTCCTCTGGATAGGATCCGGGGTGTTGAAGAAAAAAATGGAGGACTTTTGGTCATTAATTTGCTGCCCCGTCGCATCCATGTACATGTCAAGAGTACTCCGAAAAGCAGTAGCCTCCTGAATCCTCGCTTTCCCAACAAGAATCGTATCATCCACAAACTGAAGGTGGGAAGTGGTGAGGCCGTTCCCCCACTGCCACCCCTGAACCGTGCTCTGAGCAACTTGAGACTTGATAAGCCTCCCCAATCCCTCCGCCAAAATGATAAATAAGTAAGGGGACAACGGATCTCCTTGACGGAGGCCTCTAGACGCACCAAAAAGGTCAGTAGGCTGCCCATTGATTAGGACCGAATAGGAGGGGGTGGTAACACAACTCAGCACCCATTGGATCCAATCCGGATTAAAACCAAAAGCCAACAACACTTTCTGAAGAAACCTCCAACTGGCTCTGTCATAGGCCTTGGCTAAGTCCAATTTGATGAACATGGCGCGCTCCCGAGAGGTGCTCATGGAATGAACAGCTTCTGAAGCAATGACCACCTCATCAAGAATCTGCTTTCCAGCCACAAATCCACCTTGCTCTTCCGAAATAATCAAGGGGAGGTAGCTCTTAAGCCTTTCCGCTATAAGCTTGGTGATAATTTTGTAAATTACATTGCACAGCGCAATAGGCCTAAAATGGTCCAGCTGATTCGCCTGCTCTTTCTTCGGAATAAGAACCAGGAAGGTGGCATTCAAAGCTCTGAGCATTTCTTTGTTAGAATATGACTCCTGAATCACAGCAATGAGATCCTGTTCAATTATGTCCCAAAAGTCCTGGTAGAATTCCACAGGGAAACCATCAGGTCCAGGAGCTTTCCCTCTTTTCATGCTAAACACAACTCCTTCAACCTCGGTCCTGTCAATAGGCCTCATAAGATGTTGATTCAGACCCAGAGTCATCACAGACGGGATACAAGACAAGACAGAATTTTCAGCGAAATCCGAAGGGGGCGGCCCAGCAGAAAAGAGATTGGAGAAATATCTAACTGCTGCCTGAGAAATGTCCCGAGAGTTATGAAGACGTGTTCCATCAGGGGAAGCCAGGTGAGTCAAGAAATTGCTGTTGTGCCTTGCCTGGACAGACCTGTGAAAAAAAGCGGTATTCCTATCACCTTCCTGTAACCAATCAATGCGAGCCTTCTGCTTCCAGAAGATCTCCTCCCTAAGCTCCCATTCCGCAAGCTCCTTTCCTGCTTGAGACTCAGCCACAAGGAGATCCTCAGATTGGCTGTGATCTCTAATTTGTCTAGTAATCTCATCCAGCTGATTTTGAGCCTTCTTCCGCATAGAGTGGAGGTTCCCAAAGCTATTTGCATTCCAATATTTCAGCCTCCCTTTCACATACTGAAGTTTTTTGGCGAAGGAAAACATAGCAGTGCCAAAGCTAGGTCCCCCCTGTTTCCACCACTGCGCCATACAATCATGAAGAGAAGGCTCACGGAGCCACATTAGCTGGAACTTGAAGGGGGGTTTCCTTGGTCCAGGAATGTGGGAAGATGAGAGCTTAATTGGCCAGTGATCCGAACCTCGCCAATCAAGAATTTCCGAAGCTAAGGAGTTGGAGCTTGATTGCCAGAAGCATGACACCAGGAACCTGTCCAGGCGCTCTGAAATACCAGCATCACCACTCCTTCTATTGCTCCAGGTGAAAAAACCATTGAGTGGCTTGATGTCTGAGAGGCGCAAGACTTCTATATTATGCCGAAGATTGTCCGAAGAGGGCCCCAGGCGGGCCACTCCACCCCTTTTTTCCTCCAAACTGAGGATAGCATTAAAATCTCCCATAACAATCCACGGTAAATATGGGTGACAACTTCTGACATACCTGATATGGTCCCATAACTTCAGCTGTCCAGGTAGGTCCACCGGGGCATAAACATTAGTCACAAGAATGAATTCACCAGCCTCCTTGGCCACCGCTGTCATTGTGAGAGCCGAGCTGTTAGACATCCAGCTTAGAGGTATAATACGCTCAGGGTTCCAGCACATGGCCAACCCACCAGAGCAGCCAAGAGAGCCCACACATTGACTATGCCTGAAATACCAAGATTTTTCCATGCACAAACACCACTGTTCCACCGAAAGTTTAGTTTCTTGAAAGCAAAAAATATCAGGAGAATGTTCACATACCATTTTGTGAATAACTCTTTGTCGGGGGGAGCTATTCAACCCCCTTACATTCCAAGAGAGGATGATCATTGAGCAACATGTGGAAAGTGCTCACTCAGGGGTTTAACATGCCCCGCTTCTACACGAAGATCCCCTGTAATTTTAATTCGCTCCTGATCCTTTTTGCGCCCTGCCCTTGAAGGAGTGGTTCCAGAAGCTTTTTTAAAGGGTCTTTGCATGAGGCCAAGACCAGAAGAAGATCCTCTCTCTTGCCTGGCCTCCTCTACCCCCTTCGCCAAATTCGCCCAGCTAACCTCCTTATCACCTGGTGTCGGCGTAGATGAGAAGGGAACATATGGCAGGATACAATCTGCCTCCTGAGTCCCCTGAAGGTCTAGACTAGGCACAGAAGCCACAAGGGGGACCTGCACCATGAGATCGGCCTCCTCCCCCTGCACTAAATCCGAGATGCCATCCTCTATATGCATATTATCTAGAACATCGAACCGGTTGAAACCAACCTCAACTTGCCTATCCATGTTTGGACGTTTTTGACCACGATTTTTCGACCGTCGCTTGACCTGAGTGAAGCCTTCCCTATCCGGCCCACCTGAGCTTGCAGTGCCCTGCTCCTGGTCGGTGGGAAGAAGGGGGTTTTTCCCTTTATTAACGTGCTCTGCAAAGCCCAACGCTTTACCAACTTGTCTCGGCTGTCCACTTCCTCTTTCACCCTTGCCCATCCTAGGACCAGGCTCTGCATTTTGCCCAGCATTCTCTCTGAAAGCCTGAGGGCACTGTCAATGTAGATGGCCGTACAAGTGACAAATGCGGCAGCGAAAAGGAATCGCTTCGTAATCTAACTGCTGTATCCAAGATGAGTTCCCCATACAGATTTCCACAGAATCTGGAAGAGGATTATTCAGATTAATATCCGCACAAATCCTAGCATAGGAGATAACCTTCCTGTCTAAAGTTTGATGCGCTATTGCCATTGGAGTTCCGAGCATAGACGCTATCTGACGGAGAATATCTTCTCTCCAGAATTCCAATGGCAGTCTTGGCAATCTAACCCAGACGGGGACACAAGCAGCAAGATCAGCAGCCGAGTTGAATCCTGCATGCCAGGGTTTGAGGAACAAACCAATCCGGTCGAAGAAATACGGGCCTCCTTCGAAAACCCTGTTTCGATCCAAAATAGAGGAGAAATTCACTATGAAGTAGCTGTTCCCAGCCAACATGATATCGAAGTCCCTGTCAATCTGCCAGGTCCGCCGAATCCAAGCATCCAGAGCTGCCAGTGAAGTACGAATGCCCAAAAATTTACAGATAAGGGCGTGATCAGTCAAATATGCAACCTCCTCCTTCACAGAATCAGGGGAGATAACCAAAATTGGTCTCTCCAGGCTCCTAGGTAGGCAGCCATTTATCTTTCTGAGCTTGGAGCCTTCACTCCCACTGGACAACTCAGGCTCCTGCCCCTGTTTTCCAAGCACCGGCTGCTCCTTGCTAGGGCCACCCATCTCCCCTGCGCGCTCAGACCCCTTGACGGAGTTGGGAAAACCTGCTTGTCCCAAAATTCCCGCCCCAGGCCATGACACATTCTCCCTGGGGCCTGCTAACGGGTCGCCCGTCGCACCATCGCTCTCCATCGCCATCCCGATCAAGTCTCATTTATATATTTAATTATGCATATATTTATTAATTATTATTGAGTATATTATGTGTGTGATTTATTATGAGTATAAACATCTTCTATTTCTATATATTCAATTCATCTATTGTGAGAAGATTCTAAAATATTCATGATTTCCCTTTATGCTTGCAAGTGTGATCTCAATTCCTTTCATTTCCATTTTAAAAAATGTATTTTCTATTAAAAAATGATGAGGAACCAAATATTAAATATATATTAGTTTCAAACATAAATTGATGACATATTACCAAATTAAATGTACATCATGTTGATAATTTAATGAATAAGCATTATCAATAAACAAGTGGTTACCTAATTATCAATCATCGATTGGTAGGGTTGTACATGTAGGTCAAGAATCAGAGGAAGGTTAGTTAAATAATTAGTGAATAAAACAAAAATAATTTCAATAACATAATATTCTAAGCTTAATCCCTAGGATTGAGAGAGTTCAAACAAAAGATAAATCAAGTAGAAAGTAAACAAACATGATTATACCTTCTTTGGAGACTTCTTTGTTTACTAGTCTAAAAAGAGGTTTGTGCCCATATTGTAGATTATAGATCATTATAAATGTTTAATCCATGTGTGGTATTAATTTCCCCTTATATACTTGATGTCTTGATAATTGGCTTGAGAATAAATGTGAAACTCTAGTATGATTTTTGCATAATAAGTTTAGTCTAAGAGAGCTTGTCTATAATGTCAAAAGGCCTTTATGTTTATAGAATTTTTGTTTCAATTTGATCCAATAGTATAATATAAAGATTAATAGTGGAGAGTTTGTCCTAAAATTGATTATTTCACATATGGAGTGTGTAGCAAACTCCATTAAGACCTTTTTTGAGTGTGAAAGGAAGTTTAGAAAAAAAAGTGTAATTATTTGTCCTTTTGGAGTGTGTCATAGGCCATGTAAGAGATGTGTGTAAGATTATTTATAATAGGTGTAAAAATGTGTTTAAGTGACCATTAATATTCCACCTTACCCACACTCCACTTGATTCCATTTACTTACCTCTATGGTGTCATTAAAGTGATATAGTAAAGCAATTTTGATTTAAAAAAATAGATAATTCCAAATCCATAGAATTTTCCATTAGAGGGTTTAGATTGATTAATTTGAGATAAATTAACCATTATATAAATTAAACCATTTAAATTTTAATTATTAATCAAACATTCCATTAAGTTGTCTTACAAAGACATTTACAAAGTGTCGAATTGATTCAAGATGCACTTGGTAAGATTAATGTTGTTATATGATCCATTACCCAAATCAAAGATGCGTTATTATTATGGATTGAAATAATATTTGTGTATTTAAATTAGATCAATTGGTGATTTTAGATCAAAATTTTATGTGATTGTATAAAGTTGTTTGATTGTAATTTTAGACATGTGAGTGGTGAAAATAAAGTGCCTACACTTTGTCCATGTTTGAGAAGGTGTTATGAGATGTAAGGCATGGTATCACCTTTTAAAAGAATGAAACATATATTAAGAAGTTTTAAAAATTAGATGAATAAATAATTAGTGACCCATGATTCCCCCTTAAGAGGGTATAAAAGGATAAATTATATGGATGGGCTCTCAAAAAAGAGAGGAAGAACCAAGAATGGGAGAACTTCAATCATGGCTAAAATTAGCCCATTTGAGCTAATTCTTACATTATTTGATTTACAATGATTGAGAATAATAAAATTAAATGGGCCCCAACGTAGGGGGAAGTAGGAAGGATATATCTTAGGACAAGTAATATGTTTTGACCTACCCAAATAGTGCAAAAGTTACATGCTTGGAATTAGACGAAAGGTCCAAATAATTAAACTAACTCAAATAAGGGAAAATAATTGACTAATGATTTTACCCAATATGGCAGTTGGATCAAATATTAGGCTAAATTTATTTCCCTAGTAGGGAAAATTTGATCGCTGATGAAATTATTGGTTAAATTACCTTTATTTATTGTACCATAAAAGGTAATATAACTAGGCATGAGATATTAATATTGGTTCAATCTAGGAAATGGTTATGACTTTTTATATATGCTCATTTGTGTCATGTATCATGAGTAGATTATAACTTAGTCATGGGATTTAGTGATTATATTATCCATTGGTAGAAAAGGATATTTATTGGTGAAACATTTCTTGTTAGACCTATAATACTTGAATTTTGATTTTGCATTTGATAGTATGGAACATAATTAATAATAAATCATTATATAATTGGATGGCATACATGTAATAACTTAATTTAAAGGCAAATCCAAATAAATCGAGAACAAGGTATAAAGGATAAAGACCCAAGTGTAAAACATAATACAATAAACAAAAGGTAACTAAGTAAAAAAAAACATACTAAAAATAATTAAATAAGTAAAAAACACACAATCAAAGATAAATATGCAAGTAATTAATCTATCATTTGTGCATGTGTGGAAAGAAGATGTTACTATTAGTAGTTACCCTAAGGGAAAGAAAAATGTTAGATAAGTATTTATATAAATTTAGTATGGGGGTAATGTAAGAAGAGAAAGGAAGTGGTTGAGTTGACCTGAGATGACCTAGGCATCCAAGTACTACCTAAATAATCCATGCAGACCTTTAAGACAAATGTAGTTCTCCCAGGAAATAAGATAAGGAAAATGGTAATGATAAGATTCAAAAATTAATTGATAGAATAAAAGGGGAGGTAATCATAAAATTATGATATTTTTGAATGGTTGGGAATAGATGGATGGTGGTAATAATGGTTGAGCTAATCTGAGATGCCCCATGCATCTAAACACTACTTGCATATTCTATATGGACCTCAAGCCAATATAGTTCTCCTAAAAATGGGAGGATAATTAATAAATGGAAATGCTTAATGGAAATTAATATGACTAGATAAGAGTTTCCCACCTAATATATGTTATGAACCATGCCATCCATAATAGGGCTAAGGGCCACTGGTGAATAGGATGACAAGCTAGACAAAGATTTTGAGGTTTTAACCCTTTTTCATAGTTTTTGATTTTTTAAAATTATTAGAATGTTCAAGATTTTAGGCATTTTTTCATTTCTTATAGAAAGGTAGTTATAGTAATAGTTTTTTAAGAAGGATCCATAAGGGGGTAGAAATAAATTATACATAGTTATCACAAAATGGTGAGAGCATGGATTAAGAGGCTCATAAAATATTGAGAGCATGGCTTAGGTTGCTCATAAAATGGTGGGATCATGGTTTACATTTCTCATAAAATGATGAGAGTGTGGCTTAGGAGTGACAAAGATGACCTCAAAAATTAATCATTTATTACATAGTCCAAATGGACCTCAGGTCATTGTAGTTCAACCTATAATGAAATATACTAGTAATCAACAACAAGTTGAAATGGTAAAAGAAAAAAATGGAAGTAATGGTATGAGATTTTGAAAAATATGTATTTTTATGGACCAACACATATTAAAATAATGACAAAGTATTCTAAACTATATTTTTTAAGGATGCATTAATGATGACCAAATCTACATTATTTTCTAAACCTTTCTCTGAACTTGGTAGTTAAAGCTGTTTGTAATACATGTGAACCAGACTCAAGATCATGATGGTAATATGATGTAGGATTATCAAGATACATTCCACGTCAACAATGTAAATATTTAATGACATATGTTATAGCTTTGTGAGGTCCTAGAAATTGGTTATTTGAGGAGTTTAATAATTATGATTAGGATACCTTAAATATTTAAATGTTTGTAAATTGACTTTTTGGCTAAATATAAAAGATAAACTATCCAAGAAATAAGTAAGTTGGTTTTCCAACTTACAAGGTAAGTGAGGGAATCTTGGAAGATGTTTCCAGACCTACCAAGATTAGAATAATTAGTTTTTTTAGGATAAGGTTAGAATATAGAGTCGATAAAAATTTGTGTTATAAATTGTAAAGTCAGTTTAGTGTAAAGGTAAGTACAATCTCAAGAAATTTTCTTGGGAAAGACTCATGCATAATTTTTTTGGAGAATTATTGTATATAAGAGCAACATGTTTATAAGGGAGCCTTGCCTATGAATGTAAAGGGGGATTTCACCAGTAAGCTCTTATATTATTATAAATGTTAATTTATAAGAATTGATTATAAAATACAAATTTATATGGAAGAAGGTTTATTTATTAGTCACAGAAATATGTCATAACATGGTTCATTGTGTATAGTCGATATAAGGATAATATAGTAATTTGTATAGTGATTTTAGATGTTGAGTAGAAAAGAGATTTATACTAATAGTTGTGGAAAATTAAAGAGGGTTATTATTATTCAATTGGGCTGCATTTAATTATAATTATTTGTTGAAACTATGGGTTGTAATTAAATTTGTTACATAAAGTTAATCTGAGGTTTAATTACAATCTAATAAAATTAACATACATAACCTATGCTATAGAGGGGAATTTAATGCAAAAGGGTTGATTTATCTATTGATTTAGTTGTGGGAAAAATTATTGGATTACACCAATGTGATATTAAATATATACAAATAAATATCCAGTGCATGCATAGGTGACTGTACTAAATTCAATTTTTTGATGACACTAATATTAGATATAGTAATTGATAATTCTAGTTCAAATTTTCATGGCGGTTGTCCATAGGGAAAACTTTTATTTTGAAAACTTGGTGCTAATAGGAGATTGTTATTGGAGAAATTTGAAACATTGATCATGATCTCCATAGAACTCTAGTGATATTATCTTAAATTTAATATATGAATAGTCAAAAGACATGAAACTTATGTTTGTATCTCTCTAATAAGTTATATCCATCTAATAACATGTTTTCAAGTATTATTATCCACTGCCAATTATAAATGCATTTGCAAGCTATGTAAGTATATGATCCTAGTCAATTTTCTACATTAACTTTAAATGTTACTCTGTATGATCAAATCTATGCATCTTAAAATATATTTGAACATTAAAAGCATACAATTCTAGTGTTCCTCCTGAATGAATTTGTATTAAAGACTCATTATAATCATGTTCATGCATATATAGGGTTCTAGTAACCAACTTCAAAACAAGATTATTATTTATGGCTGGATCACTAAGCCATTGTTTGAGACTAGAAATTGCATTTTCCTTGTATTGAGGATCTATTGAATATATTTCCAAAAGTTTCATGACCTATAGATATGTTAGAATCAATCTATTTATTTATATATATGTCCTATCTAGACATGGAGATAAACACATATTTATAGTTTGTTGAAAGCGTAAAGGGGTTTTCAAAGTCTGTTGAAATCCTTAACTAAAATGGAATGTGGTTTTGATTGAGTTTAAACCACTAAGATAAAAATAATGGTGGTGATGTAGCTCTTAGGCTGAGTTAAATAAAAGGAAATAATAGAACTTGATATTCAAACAATGTTAATGTTATTAGATGAAAGGGCTAATCTGGGAAGTTCAAATCTTGGATATGATGATAAAAAGGATTGTGTGAAGTCAATGAAGTTGGTGAAGATTACATCACACGATATAGATGTAAATGGGGAATAAATTTATCTGTAAAATATCATAGTCAAATATGTAGCTAGAGTGGAGAACAAATCCATTATTGCAAGGATGCAATTTGGTGTCGTAGTTAAGGTCAAGAGTGGAAAGGTATTACCTTTTGTTCAACAAATTAAGCTTGTTTATGTTATTGATTCATATTCAACTAGTTTTATAATAGTTCATCTTTTTATGTCAAAGGTTCTTATTATAATGATAAAAGTGTAGGACTGCTATAATTTTTGGTATTAGAGCATAAAAAACTCTTGGGAGGAAAATTATTTTTAGTATTTTGATAATCAATTTTATTGGCATAGTTTATGCAATATTTTCATTAGGCATTTCATTGGTCTAATTTGCACATATTGGAAGCAGGGATACAAGCAGTGTTCACAGGTTCAGGAGTATTTTTTCTTTCTTGGTTTGGTCGAGTTGTTGTAGTTGTAGGAAATTTGAAAGAAGCTTGTAGTAAGCCTAAAGAATTCAGAGGAGGTATGTTGTTTAATTTTTTTGAAAGTATATGCTACTTAAGGAGCTTGAATTTGGAGGTATGACTTTTATTTTGTGAAATATATTGTTTGAATTTGTAGTGTTGGAGGTCTTGTAAGGTGTGGTTCTGTTAGTCATAAGCCATTAAGGATTAAAAGGGAAAATAATATAGAGAAGGCTTAAGTGGAAAAATATCTCAGAGAAATCTAAAAAAAGATCTTAGAGAAAGCTCAAGTGAAGAGCACAGTAGTTGCTCAAAGTGTAGATCCAAGAGAGAAGACTTGGATAGAGAAAGTCAAAATACTAGAGTGAAACAAATTTGGGTGAGACTTGGAGGAGTTTTTCAAGAGTCCAAAGAGTTTTTGAGACAAAAGATAAGGTGAGAGAAATAGAGTACAATGGAGAAACTACCAAGGAAGAACTAGGAGAAGAGTAACCCAGTGAAGGAAGGGTTAATCAGTGAAAGTGAAATCTAGGAGATAAGAGAAAGGATAGAGAAGGTAAAGCTCATGTTAGAGCTCTTAAAAAAAAATTGAAAAAAAAAAATTGGAAATTGAAGTGAAGAAAAAGGTAAAGTGGTCAGCGAAAAAAATTGTAAAAATAAATCACAAGCAACAAAGAATTATAAATTTGAGGAAACAAATAAAAATGTTGAAAGCTTAGTCCAGGATGGAACACAGAGAAGA